>DWFO01001499.1:0-15682 GCA_018246595.1 Mimoniades nurscia nurscia | reverse complement strand
GTGAAACGTGGGAATGTTCTACATTCCTCTGCCTACCTCTTCGGGGATTACAGGCGTGAAGTTACTTTTTTTTCTCAGTATACCTATTATTAGACTGGTCATTACTGATCCGTGACAGGGCGGAGTAAGAATACATCTCCGACCCATGCTGGCATACCAGGGTGTTCAGCAATTATACCGGGCGGTGGCTAATTGCCGAATGGCGCGGCCTCCCTATCCGCGATTAAATTCCCTGGCCGCCTATGGGCAGCAGAGTAGGTGCCACCAGAAGCCGTGCTCAATGATCCCCAACCCGCATACCCAGCGTGTGGGTTATGGGCAAAAACATCTCGAGAAGACTTATCTGGTCCAGCAGTTCACTTATACAGGCTGATTGTGGTGATTAGACAAGTAGGTACTGAAAAATTAGGAGTTTATTGATACCCTTGAAGAGCTCGGTGGCCAAGCCCCGGGTCCATCTACAGATCTTATTCACCAATGTAATTTATTTAAAATATGAAACTGATTCAAATGAATCTTAACTCTAGACTTGCACGTAGACGTTGGAGTGTTCCATTTTTAAAAAAGCTATGTATAACGAAGATTACACGAAACTGTGAAAGTGGTCAAGTAAAGCTAACAAACAATGATAAAGTCAGTAGAACATGCTTCTAAAATAATTGGACGAGGATTTGTGTCACTAAAATGTTTGTTTGAAATTTTTTTTTGGAGAATTATTTAAGGTCAAAAATCGAAAAACCTGTAATCCCCTACTGGAATACTACCGCTGTTGACTACAAACATGTTATCATACACTAGATACTACTGTATCGTACTGTAAACGTATCAGTACTGCACTCCTCTGCCTACCGCTTTGAGGAAATACAGGCTCGATGTTATGTTCTAAGCACAAAAAATCAAATACTTTCCAATACGAGTACACATCTAAGTACACTACATATAGGTTAATTTTACAGCTAAGTTATTAAGATTCGGTGTTAGATATACACTTAGATAAATTCTGGCAGTGGCGTCCGTTTCCTGGTCTCGCCTTCCGCCGGGAACGCCGCTCGTTAATTTTATTTTAGCAATGCCCCTCTTAATTCGCTATTGATTTTCACAAGTTTATGTGTACACGCGTGTGAGCATTATCTTTTTTTGTATATGCTGTAATATAAGATCTTCGTATGACACAAATATGTAACATGTATTTATGTGTATACAATACAAGAGGTAAATTATATAAAACGTTCAATTAATTAAATACTTTCTTCAAATGGAAATGGTAAATGTATCTATCATGAATTCCTCGTATAACAGAACTTGCGCATCTAAAATAATATGAACTAAATAAGGCGTTATTTCACCTCTGAGCTGAGTCAAGTCCTGAACATGGTCAAGGATGTTACGAGAATAGAATGCTGGTCAGTTACAGTTTTCTGATGTAATTAAAGTCTCCTTACATGATTAATATTGTTTTAATATCCAGCAATGGTTTTGGTATTTATGGATTCTTAAGCTGAACCTATGGTCCATAGTTATGGCTCATAGTAACGCCGGTTCTGATCGAAGCGAAACGCACCAGTGACGAATGACGGAAGAAGCAAATTCGCGCGTACAAATTGCGTGCATAAATTACGCTTGAATTATTCAGCGTACAGCTGGCTCTTTCAATCACGCCGCCGCCAGGTGTCGCCACTATAAACTTGTACTTGTTTAAAAGTACATCTCTATCATTATTTAGATATTTCACAAGAAGAAATAGCCCACATTTCGATATTGTCATTGTGCACAATGTCACCAAAATACTTGCTACGTATCATTAATATACTACGTATGATTAAATTGGTTGCCGCTAAAAGAGTTGTAAATGTAATCATATTCTGATTCAAATGGGCATAACAATGCAATCGATAAACTCATACTTTTTACAAATGTGACGGTACATAAATGAATAAGACACTTCATATATCATTAGCGATAGTATTAATAGGATCATAACGTAACGAAACAGTTGTGTTGATGATTGGCCAAATGAATCTCTGCACTGGCACCAGTGATGAATGATGCACGTACAATCGCGCGGCGTACATATTACGCGCATAAATTACGCTCAATAATTTCGAGTACGGCGGGCTCTCTCAATCACGGGCCGGCTGCCAGGTGTCGCCGTCATAAAAATACACTCGTTAAAATAACACTTACATTGCCTGTAGGTACTTGTAAAAAAATGTGCTCTGTATTAGTAGTATTATTTTGTAAAACGCCATTAAACTCCGAGTGTCGTACGTTTTTAAGTATCTGTAAATGTAAATATTTAAACTAGCTTAATAAGTTTGTTTTTACATTTTCTGATTGTCTTTTTAAGTATCATTGTTTAACTCAATTCATTGATTTTGATAAAATGTATAACTTAATTTATTGACTGCCTGGTTGGTCGTGTTGGTTGCAAGCGAGATTTCTGATCTGAGTTCAAATCCCGGGTAGGGCACTATTGGATTTTTCTTATTTAAATTTTCTAGTAGTGGATTTGATTTGTGCCCGGTGTATGGTGGTGTATTGTTTCCCGTACCTATTCCATAGTGGGAGGTAAACGTAACTGGTGAAATGCGAAAGTGTATTACGTTTCTCTGCCTACCTCTTCGGTGATTGCAGGCGTGATGTAATGTTTTTGTTACATTTGATATAGAACAACTGCTATTAATTTAACAAAGGCATATATACCTACTCGTATTTCATTAATGAGTTGTAATATTGCATAAGTCCGGAATCACTATTATTTATTTAGTATAACCCCAATTTCCTTGCAGGGTAGGTAGTTAGGGGAATACCAAAATCTATACTTACAAATCTGATGTGCTTATTTCACATTTATTACTCTCTTTATACACGTTATAAGGTTCGGACTCGCTTTGGTTCGAAGATAAATAATATGAAGTACCCATTGATAAAATAAAATTGTTAAATATTATTTCGTTATTGAAAATAAAGAAAAATTTTAATTTAGTGGAAAAAGCAACGAACCGTTGCCTTTTTTATAGCTGGCCAATTGAAACGTTTCCAGCGCTCTGAATAATTCATCTTTCGTTTGAACAAAGACGAAGTGGGCCGCGCGGCGATTCTTTGATCTTTTGTAATTGGAATCGATGCTCATATTAAAAAGAGAAAATTCTTTAGAGCAACCGATGAAATGCACCGAAGCCATTTCCTTCAAGACGATTAGAGACATTGATTTCGCGCCTCTTTAAAAATTCCCTTCATCTTTACCTAAACGGTAATTTGGCGAAAAATGAGGTTATTATTATTTATTGAACCAAATTTTCTATGAAATATTATTGCTTAGAAAACGGTGGTCAAATAATTTCTAAAGTATTTGGTCTTCAAAGCTTTTATGTGAAACCTTAAAGAATTAAATAGGACTTCGTTAGTACGAGTATATGAGTTTTGGAGATCAACTTGTTTATCTCAACGTCTTTTTTGTCAACAGATTGACGTTCTAAATATCTTAGTAAACATATTCAAAAGGGCAATCACATATTTTGTGACACGTAGGTACTAGAATATTACGAATTGCTTGTTAGTATTAAATTATGAGTCATAACAGGGTAGGTACTGATTTTATATCGTTAGATATGTACTTTTATAAAATTCCTTTAGTACGTAAATTTCGAATAAGTTATGTACAAATCTTTTAGAATGCATTTTTAGTAAGTACTTCTTAAAAACCGCCAAATTGATAAATAGTTTGATGAGTTATATGATTTCTTATGAAATATACATATGTTCACGTCACTATCAGCTGTTCGCTTTACCAGAACAGCAATTTTCAATGCGCGCATATTCACCAATTGCTAAGTCGAGCAATTCAGTCGGTGGCCTCAATTGTTAGTCGGTCTCTGTTGAATCATCTGTCGCAAATTTGATACAAAAATTAAGAAAAGGCTGGGTGCCTTTTCTTAATTTTTCACTGTAGTATAGTATCTACTCTAGTGGGAGTGTAAAGATAATTCCCGATGGAAAGCGTAGAACATGTCTTCGCCGCCACCACGTAAGAGCATAATAATTTTAGATCACTTTTTCCCAGCACAAATTTTGAGCTTGCGTTCTTCGAATGCCCATAACCAAATAATCATGCCGACAAACTGCATAGCAGTTTTGCAGAATATGTATTAAAATTATGTACTTTTTCAATGCAAATAAATAGATAATAACCACTCAAACGCCTGCCGGTTCGTCTGTGCAGCGACCAACCAGACGGTTTACTTAATTCAACTATCGAGGTGTAATAATGACTGAATATTTTAAAATGGCAAAAAAATTAAAATGGGGCCTAGCAAAGTTTATAGTCTGAATTGTGCCTGGCGTATGGCCATAGTCTTATAAGTCTATTGTCTCTCTCTATTCCATGATGGGCCGTCCAACATAACAGATGAATCGTTGGAGTTACTACACTTCTGTGTCGACCCCTTCGAGGAAATACACTCATGATATTATATTATATAATATGCAATTAAAGTTGTATTTGAAGTTCTTCGAGTTCTCCTACACTTAAGTGCTATCTAACACCATGTATATTACCATGTTTAACACATAAACTACAAAGCGCAACACAAAATGTAAGCAATTCTAGTTTGCGGGAGAAATAGGGAATTCTGCTACTTTCATGTGCCGTAATGTAATAAATAAAGTTATAAACAACTTTATAAATGTTTTGTCCTGACCTTAGTACTTGTTTTTGTTCCGTCGCACGAGTACTGTCGCACACACTGCTGTCTATCGGAATTACTTCGGCAACTCTATCAATAAAGTCGCAAACTTGTGCAATAACAAATATCGATTACATAATAGAGGCGATTGCTATCCAAGTTGCCTCCACTTGCTCAGCGAGAAATGTTGAGGATTCACATTTGTTTACGTTATTAATAAATAGGTACCTGGGCAATGGAAATACGTTAGGTGCTTTTCTTTGCTTTTCAGTTGCTGACGATGAATTAAATAATAGATACAGTAATAATTTACTTAACATTAGAAGCAATTTTTTATCGGAGTCATTGTTCGACATGTCACTATGCAACTAATAGTATGCGTTACGTCATAGTTCAATAATGTCCTGTAATACGTAATGTTATAAAGTAATAGTTATTATTTAACGTAATGCTTCGAATTGATTTTTTAAAGTAAACTTGAAATAAATTTATTTACAAATGATACCTTCGAAAGATGCAACAGAACCTCACTTCAACATAACTATCTTGATTTTGTTGCAATCTTAAATTAATATAAGTGCTATGGTTGCGTCCAGTCGGAGTCAGAATTAGTTTAGTTATATTCAATATTTGCATAAAATTTTATTAACGTTTTAAATACGTTTTGAATAATAAATCACTTTAATAGTAGATAGGTACCTATTGATCAAAAATCAATGTTCAAAAACGCCGAAAATAGATAAAGCTGATTTAGCTATTAAATTGTATGTTAAAATATCACGGCTATTTACATGAATACGTTTATAATATTTTCTGTTGATGCTGTCGCTATTTGACCTATTTTACATATAACAATGCCTATTAACACAGATAATGGCATTAAAACACACATTACCAAGATTACCGACGGGCACATATCCGTGAGAAAATGTATCTAAGAATTTTTTTTGTCTCAAGTCTTCCACGGGAATAAATTTAGCTCATCAACTTTATGAGGATAGTCAGTGGAAGTTTAAAATTTAATCCCGGTACGGGTAAGAGACCAGAAAAGTTAACCGCCCAAAACTTTGTGTAGCTTTCCTGCCATGTGTTTGAGGGAACACATTTAGTATAAGTAGCTGACTCTCCGTATCGTAAAATGTAATATCTTAAGAGATACGCTTTTATTTCTGTCACGGGAGAGACTTTATTGTTTTGAGAGTTCATCATAATTTAAAAGGCTTAGAGTGTAAATATGTATATTTGGGGTGTACCAGCGTTGCCACCTTCACCGAGTTAAGCCAGTAAGATCTTTTATTTAATTGTTTCGAAAAATCTTAGTGCATATGTAAGTTTAAACTTTTTGCATTTCACACAAATTATGTGAAATCTCATGTTCCAAATTAATATGGAAACTTTATCAATGAAAATGAACAAGCCACGTATTTTCTAAATATTTACTGAAGTATTTCAAAATGATTTAGATAAGAAGTCGTATTTTTTATCAAACTAATTTGCGTATCTGATAATGTTCGTGTGATATCACATAACACAGACATCGATATATTTATATAGAATAGTACTCATATAATAAGAAATACAGACTCTCAATGTTCGTTGTTTCTCAATGTGAATTCAGTTACCGGTTTTCTGTGCTAAAGTTAAAGATCATCTCTAACTTACGTGAGCATTATTCCAGTAGTATTTAATCTTTATATCATCTGTCACATGCCTTAAAAGGTTTTGCAACTCGTACTAGTGTTTTATCTTAGTAATATTAACACGTTTATTCTGCTAAAAGGCTGTTGTGTAAGCTGAGTGCAATGGATTTTGATGTAATATTTGCCCGTAAATGAATGCGATGGACAAACCTATGTATGTACATCTGGTGTGTTTCAACAAAGCGAGTAATGATTGTAGTAGAAATGGTACCCTTAAAGAATAAGACAAATGGAACTATAAAGAAGTAATGTTTCAGTAAGAGCTCGTACTAAAATGTGCGAAATCACTATTTTACAACTGTAAAATTTTATCGATAATCCACTTCTACTTGTCTGGTATTTTATTACCTAAGTATAAGATTTCGTTAAACACATAGATTCTTGTCTGCCTTAAACCATAGATAGTTCTCTTTCAACTATTTATTATTTATTTTTAAATGTTGGCGGTACTTTGTAAATGAGTTTCTTAACAAAAAAACATTTATTTATATTTATAAATAAAACTTCTCAAGCGCAATAGCGCATTATATACACACATGACACTTTTTTTCGACCTTTTTATAGATTAATTCTTGGACACGGGATTCCTCGCAGAGAGTGAGGGTTACGGCCATAGTCTGCCAAGCTGGCAAAACGCAGGTTGGCAGACTTCACACGCCTTGGAGTACATTTTAAGCACATGAGACTAGTTCGTATTAAATCTAAATAAAAAGACAGTACAACAATACGAAGCATTTCGGAAATATAATTTTATGTACTAATGATTATCAATATAAAGGAAAAAATATGGAGCTTAATTCAGAATTCAGAATGTTACAGTCTGTCTAAATATTACTAAAACGGTATCAGATATTAGCAGTTCAAACATGAAATATCAATTCTATTCAATTTAGATAACACTGTATTCCATATTATCGTGTACTGTAATATAAGTTCATCGCTCGATATTATCATTCGTGTAACGTAGTCGTGTTATTAGGTACGAGCGATAACGTGTACAAAAAAGGGAAAGTCGACTGGGAAAATATTTCATACAAAATTGTGTGAATTGAGGGATGAAGTTGTGATGTTGGAGTCGAGTAAGGGATTAAAGAGCGAAGAGGCGTACCTACTTGACATTGTCACCTCTGCCTTTATGTTTGTTATATTTCGTCTAGGCGTCGGGCGAAGAATATCCGTATTTGTTCTGTCATTTTTATCTGTTTATTGAATAATTTTAAATGAGTGTTAAATGAGTAGCTACTACATATATGAGAAAAAAGGAAATGAGAAAGGAAGTTAAAGTAGTAAGGGTCAATATGATTACATTTTTGAATATATGGGTATTTGCACGATACTGTAAAAAATTATTTAGCAAAACTTAACATTGTTCGATTTTTTTTACGTCTACTATTTTATAGAATTTTGTACATAATATTTTTACAAGAATGACGAAGCAGATATACAATGCGAATGTTGATGGACGCAGGTACCGAGGCAGGCCAAGGCTCATCTATTTTGATCAAAATAATAAGCTAGATACTGGTTGATGGGGTAGTCAGAAGTCTCCGATATCGGCGTGCATGAATGAAGACAATGATTAATATGGGGGAAGCACGGCAGGTCTGTAAGGATAGAGTTATTTTGCAGGCGATGCGCTCTGCATGCCCCGTAAGAGACCTGGCGTGAAGATATGTATGTATGTATTATTATTATTATCATGCATTATCTTGCGATTAAATTAATTTCAGTCGCTTAATATCAAATTACAAATAGGATTGAAATCCTAACAGAAGTCTTTAATCATTGCATAAAATTGATCCCTTCCATGCCGTGTCGACTTCCCGGAACTGTGATACAAAGTTCAATATTCGAGAAAAGATTTTAAATCGGAAATGTTGAACATCTTAACTTTCAACTGTAAGTTCGGAGATGTCTAGTGTGACTAACATCTTTAGAGATTGAACTTCGAGTTAGAGTATCGATGTAACTGAGTTTGAATATATATTGCATTGTAAAGGAAATATATACACACACTAGAAATGAAACTCACTACTCACTAGAAATGTGAACACGCGTGTTCGTGTGAACGCAAGTTAAACGTCTTGTGTCGTTGGACGACTTGGAAACATGTTCCGTGTTCTCGACTTCATAGATATGACTGTAGAAGTTTTAACTCAATTTTATTTGAGTGCATTGTTAATATATTTTATAGTAAAAATGCTATACAATATAGGTAGATTTTTATCTCCGTGTCACTACTATTAGAAACCGAATTATAAAAACCGAATTATGATAAAGGGGAACATGATTAAGGTGAAACATACATACAATGCTTTATTCGCTCGTATTCCCAGACGAGGAAAATAAAGTATTTTAAATGGCACTTTGTAATTGCATTAAAATTTTATAGATGCAACCATAAATGTTGTCAAGACCATGTGCTTGTTACGATGATTCTGTGTTGACTGTTACGGCATATCACAAGGACTTCCTCCGTTAATGTATTCGTATTGAGTACGTTCAAGTATTCGGTTCAGGATGGTATTCGGACACAAAATCTAAATATGTCGACAACTTAGTCGATGCTATAAAGATTATTATTAGATATTATTTTTATATGGTTGTAACATCGCATGTGGTTAATATCTCTTACGAACGATATCCTCACGAATCTGGTTTGTTTCAGCTATGTTAATGACTCTCTTCCCCCGTGCTCGTCGGATTCGGAGACATCTGACTCTTAAGATCAAGATGGCTGGATCTTCCTCGGTACCTGCATCCATCAATATTTCTATTAAAATTGTATTATAAAAATAAGGATGTAATTTCCAAATTTGCAACAAAATTCAACTGTAATATTAAAGTTCGTTTACTATCGCGTTATAGTCCCAAAGCTTTCGCGTTAAATTCCCAAAGCTTATATGAGGTACCACTAGCTTAATAAGTGTTCGACAATATAATGCTCATTGGTCAATAGTAATAGGCATTTAGTTTCAATGTATCTGCATAATAAATAGCAATGCATGCGGGCAGTAAGTTAACATATCATATTAAATAGTAAGTTTATATACAAATCTTATGGATATTGAAATATTTCGTTTTTCTTGTTCAACTTTTGTATACGCTTTCGCGTATAATTTGTTTGAAATTTATTTGTTTTTTGTTCAGTCTTTGATGATTAAATTGAATTTAAGATTACAATATGTTACAATTATTATACTAATAAAAGTTTATTACAATGAACCATTGAACATATTTTCAGTCTTATGAAAAAATCATTTCAACGTCTACGGAGTCGCTTGATGGTGCAGTGGAGCTACCATCAAAAGGGTATTGCCTCTTAAAATACTATTTGCATTCGTTTCGCTATTCCTTCGCAGACGTAGCCCGGGGACGAGTATTAAGCAGACAGACCGGGCTTGGTTTTACCTTTTATTATACAATACCTTTTAAGTTAAAATATCCACATACGGTACTTCAGCTGAAGAATTTATGTTATACCATATTACTCGGATTGCAGGTAACTGGTATTAAAATAAATTCAAAATGTACAAAAATTTAGTCCTTATAAGATGTTGCTTGGAATATCCAAATGTAACTTTGATGAAAGTACG
Source organism: Mimoniades nurscia nurscia (assembly GCA_018246595.1). Taxonomy (NCBI): domain Eukaryota; kingdom Metazoa; phylum Arthropoda; class Insecta; order Lepidoptera; family Hesperiidae; genus Mimoniades; species Mimoniades nurscia. The sequence goes on along the minus strand of DWFO01001499.1, from coordinate 5,701 downwards.
GAGATATTATTTTAATACTTGGTTATTTGTACTCAAGTTCTCAGATTCAGTTGGACTAATTTGTGGAACCGTATCTTATTACAATTAAAGTAAATAAACTAAATAAACTCGGGTATTTGTTTCGGAATCAAGTTACGAAAACAAGCCGACAGAAGCGTGAGCTTCGAAAGTAGAATTAATACTAGTTTAATGGTGGGTTTATTTAGTGGTTGAAATTTGGGCCCGCGGGCGACTTCATTACGTCTTGTGGTGTTTGAATACTAATGTATTTGATATTGATCCTCAACAACTCTATTCTACTATTTCACATACTACTAACACTTTATAAAAATTAAATTCTGTTGGCGATTTTATCATACATCGATAGATTTCAGCTGAGTTCACATGTGGATGCATAAGTAATGTTAAAATATTCTTTACGCTACTTCAACGCGGCTGCTTTCAATAATAACAAGGAATCACCGCGGCAACTTGCAGCAAGGTGTCCGTTAATGGCAAAAGCGCTATCACCAGGTATTGAACACAAGATTTCATTACGCGTAGTGGCCGGTATCGTCTTTATAGTGTCATAAACGTGGAAATAACATTAAAGGGGAGCATAAAAAAGACGACCTGTGGCATTGCATTCCTGCCTTAACGCCCATAGAACGCTGAAGTTTCATTTTAGCTCGCTTTTATATTGATAATAGTCCTCCCTTTGCTTTGTCTCCTTTACAAACTTCGCTCTTACTGTGTATAGAGAGAATTGTTTTTTGTATTTTTCACGACACAAACTACTATCATTATTCGAATGTTGTGTCTGATGATGATTCAAAAAGAAATGTATAAATTTTTCTACTCGCATTGTTTCTAGTTATCTAAATTTGAACTACATTTTGAAACAATAACTAGCTAGAGAGTTCGAAGTCTGTCAAGTGTTGAGCAACGTGGCAGAGGATGGCGTTAATCTGTTTCATGCTAAAAAGATTCTGACGTCTAACACGATTGTAACTGTTTACAGTATCACATTATCAACTTTTAGTAGGTATACAGGAACATTTTGAGTATCGGATGAATAGATGACTGTAAAACTATCGAGCATACATATGCTATGCTATGAAACGTGAGAATTGAAACATTTCAATTCTCACGTTTTGATATGATACGTTTAATAAATATAAAATATCGAAAGTATCAACAACAAACTAACTACAGCTATAACCGAGAGAACGAAGATATTTCATAGCGAGAAAATATCAAATTTACAATAGACATAAGAGTGGAAAGAACGTAACCCACGGTAACGCACCTATACCGTTTACCGACTTCACGGACATTAATCATACATTATTATGGTTACTATACAACGGTCTGGTTTCAAGATTACAATTTGTTGTTCCGTTTCGCTTCTATGCCGTATATCTGAATCGTAAGACTTACAGTGTTCCATAGGATGTTACGGGAAGACAGCACAATTCTCTCATAGTTATGCACAGTACATATCATTATTATTCAACACTATTTTCAGAGCGCATCGATTTGAGTCCACATTTCTTATCCACATGACCAAAAAGTCGAATACTTTGCTAGCGTCTGTGTTTCAGGATACTTAAAACCTAAGACTCTACAGGCAAAGCAAAGGTTAATTAGCTTTTGCTAGGCATGCGTGCTCCATCCTAGGTCGTATCTGCCTTTTCCACCAGTCAGGATCTCAGCCAGGCTTTAGCCTATCACACAACGAAAAAATATCGTTCAACTATCATTTCATTAAGTATGCCTTTATATTGCAGCCGAAAACAAAACTATCACGAGATATAGTATCGCAACAGTATTTTGTAAATTGCGCGCGTAAATTGTAACAGGCGAAAATGCATATAGCAAATTAATTTTCTGTTTAATATACATACCACAAGCTATCAGGAAAGCACATCTACCTTGCGTAGTTGGCTCTTTGCCAGTACGTAATGCATACACGCCCCGTTATTAAATATAACACGGCTAAATCAATGGAATACGTCACAGTACACCAGAAGAACAATATACGGTCATTATGGGAGCATTAAAATTAACACGCTTGTTAATTGATGTAAACAACACAAGGCAGACGCTAATGGAAGTAAGGTATCACTCCATTTAATTGGCCATACATGTGCTGAGGTTACCGCGTTAATTGGAACTAATAACGTGGTCCGTGCTCCGTTCAATCTACGAGTACGTACACGGCCAGATCGTGCATACGTCGAAATCACAATTCGTTTACCATTTGATGCTCGATGTGAACATGTAATTTATACCAATGAATATGTACGGTACATGTTATGTGAATACATATTAGAATTTGTTTTAAGTGCTGCGTACTGTAGAAAATCTGTCTAATGCCTTTTTTAACAATATGTACCTAAGCTTGAATTGTTGAAAGGTTTCTAATATATTTTTAGCTTAGTGTGGAAATTCTGGTGGTTAAAGGATAAAAAGAGTGATTTGATAGTATTTATAAAATTTCGCATTAAACTGTCACTTAAGCTAGCACTTTATAACATAGTAATAAAGATATTAAATTACATTATGAGGTAGAAACTAACGGGCTCTCAATTCTTAGGTACCTAGATAGTTTCAGTTATCTTTAGAAATAAGTATGTAAGAAAGTCTAAGTAATGAGACGCATAAAACTTGAAGACAGTGTAAATAAACTCGAAGCCACTTCTATTAATTAACGTAGCTAATATGTTACTGAGAGGAACAAAGTACATCGTTTGTACAAATACTAATAGACGGACAATGCATTAGTCAAATGGATACGCTAAACACAATAGCTCCGTTTAGTTGGTCTGTAATATCATCACAAACTTGATTATTTTCTCAAATGGCAACGCAAGTTACGTCTTGGCTGAAGAAATCATCTATGCTGATGTCATCGTTTTAGTATGCAGTTCGCGCTTTGATTCGTCAAATGAACTTCTTCTTCTTCTTCGTCGAGTCGATATCTGATCGTGAGTGATCAGCCATGGCGGTGAAAGGATTAGACGCAATGTCCAAGGTGCGCCGGGCAGTGTATGTTCATACTTAATCAGACATAGTCGCCACTCGGGGAGGCTCCTTTCATGCACACCATCAAATGAACTGCCAAAAAACGATCGTTTATCGTTGAACGCCTAACTCAAACACAGAAGGATTGAAAATAGACAGGCCTTATAAAAATTCCTTTACTTCTTTCTAATTATTCTCCTTATACTCGTATCCCTACATGTTGGATGTGTTCAGTTTGCAGCTAAATTCTAGAGTTTTACGAGCACAATGTGAAATGAAACAGAAAGAGCAGTTTCAACATAGTTATATAGTTTTAGAAACACAAATCAATACTTATCCATGAGTATGATCGAATGTAAATCTCAATGACCTAATTTATATTTAATAATGAAGAAAAAATGAAACACATATAATATACTATACTAGAAAATATTCAATGTAGATCACACATAATATTCCCGTGGAAAAAGAAATTCCGAGCAGAGATGATATTATTTATGCTCTCCAGTGTACGCTAGGATATACGTAGAAAGCATAATTGTCAAGAGATGCACTAAATGCAATATTCAAACGCTCTGTAACGGGACGCCTGGGAAACAGGCACGTACATATGTGTTGCTGATTGGCCTGAGAATAGCGCCGCCGCCGTGCATCCGCTCTATTGCACCCACAAAAAACATATGTCGTGTTTGCAAGTACAATGACTGTCAAGAACTAGCGGGGTGTTTCGTTACCTACCTTATAAATATTTAATTGCTACTTTAAAACTATTACCATCCCCAACCCCTATGCTCAGTGAGACATTGTGGAGAAAACGCCGTATAAAACTGCATAAAGACACTCGTTAGAAAATGCCTGTTCACCTGTGATCTGACAGGCTTATCATGTAACTTTAATTTAGAATTTAGATTTGAAATGTCAATAAAATAATATTGTCTAATAATGGAATGTTGGGAGGTGCAGGATTAAGGAAAAAAACAATATCAAAAGTTCATCTACATATTATGTATAACTTTAACTTTTCTAATTTTTGGGGTTCAACTTAGTTTTCGCCGTATTATTTTAACTATGATACGATAAATAACGAATATTCCCTTCTTTTAATTCGTTTAATGATAGCTACTAAAGTTTAGATTTACAATTGATATTAAATAGACAGCACCCTCAATAAAAGAGCCACATTTGTGACAGATTCTCCGAGATTCAATTCTATAGGTATAAAAGGCTAATTTTATCAGTGACTTAATTTAAATAAATATTGAAGTAATAAAGGTTATTTTTTGCACTACATTATTGATACAGCTATACGGTAAATATTATCATTTTTAAACACCTAATCTTCTTTCGAGTCATTTATAAAGTATATAAAAGTTATTTATAAGTGCATTTATACCATTATTTGTGTTATGGAAACAGTTCCCAGGTAGGTAGCGTGCAGTTCTACGCAAGTTCATTCACATGAATATTGCGACTCCCGACAGTGACACATATTCTAATGTTAAAGAGAACACAATACTGCGAACTTCGCTGTTTCGGGGTGGAGAAAGGTGTTTTGTGGTAGAACTAGATTTGTCCGAAGTGGCAGACAGAGGAGTGAAATACAATCACATGATTTGCTACTGGTGTTATAGGTACGTACGTCCCACCACTGGAAGATAGACAATAGACAATGTGTTCTGAGGGGGTAGTTCTATGTTTGAAATTATAAAATTTAGCATGCTTAGTCTATAATGAATAATAAAATATGAGTGTTTGAATTACATATAAGAAGGTTACAATACTATGTAGACAATAGTGTAAAATGCAGTGTAAATATGTCTATCTATGATGTCGCGCTAGGGACACATACATACACACATACATACATACGAGTGTTTGTCGCTGATTGTTCAGAGAATTACTTCACGGCCAGCAATCTGCTACGCTAGGGCATTTACGAGAAAAAGCAATTGTCTTGTTTGCACATGCTATAGCTCTCGCGGGCTCCGCTGTAAACAGACTGTTTGAAAATTTAAATATATCGCATTTTCAGACGTAGGTACTCCATTTTTATAACCTCGTCAACTCTATGATAATGGAGGACATCTGTACGTTATATCATAGTCTATAAGTGTAAATAAAGGAAAAGTGTATATATTTTTACAAAAATTTAAAGTAAAAGTAAATAAAAAGACTACAGCCCGTAATGCTGACCCGGTGCGCACCTGTGCTGCGAGGAATGAAATGAAAATGAAAAATGATTTTTTCTTTAGGCAGCAACTATTGGCAGAGGTCGTGCGTTGTCAACCGTACATATTTGTTCACACACGCCAACGCATGCATGAAATCCTATTTTACGGCTGGTATCCTTCCGTTTAGAGCGCCTTTTGAATGGGCCGCGTCTGAGCCCGAGCGAATATCTTGCCCCGTGCCGCCCAGCAGTCACGTTAAAATTCGATAAGATCTATGAAATTCCGGGTCTTATGTTAATGCAGTGGGTTAGAAAATAAATATCCAGTCATTTTTGCGTCCCCGGTGTACGATATGTTATATTAATAAAGACATAGTCGACTTGACCACGACATTTTTATTATATTATATTTTGTTGTATTATATTTTGGACATTTAATAATGATTATGGAGTAACTTCACGCCTGTAATCCCCGAAGAGGTAGGCAGAGGAATGTAGAACATTCCCACGTTTCACCAGTTACTT
>DWFO01001498.1:0-15684 GCA_018246595.1 Mimoniades nurscia nurscia | reverse complement strand
TGTCCATGGGCGGCAGTAGCCACTTACCATCAGGTGGACTGCATGCTCGTCTGCTACTTCCATATTATAAAAAAAAAGTTAAAAGTAATGAAACATAACACAAGGCCTATAACGCCTGAAAATATAGGTAAAAAATGTAGTAAGTACAGTTCTCCGTTTCACCACTTACATTTACGTTCCATCATGGAATAGGTGGTGTGACTATTGCCATACAACGAGCATACATCCAGACTCCGAGCTACTACTAGGAAATTTAAATTAGAAAATTTTGTAGTGCCCGACCTGGGAATCGAATCCAGGACCTCCCGTTCGGCAGTCGAACTTGCAACCAACACAAAAATCATTTGGATATTAAAAATCTAGTACCTACGATGTATTTAAATTTGAGCCTAAAAATAAATAACATAAATAAAATGCAAATCCATTTTACTAACGTATAAAAAGCACGTTTCGCTCTAACTCACACGTGTATTGTGTTTAGACTTGAGATGAGATATTCAGTAAAAAATATCGTTTGCCATATGATTATTATTCAAATTTATTCAAATGAAAAACGTCTCAAAAATACTCGAATAAGTAAATTGTGAACGAATTTTTTGAAAATAGCATTTTATCAATCTAATATCACGAAAATAGCATTTTATCAATCTAATATATCTAATAATTTTATCAATCTATATCTAATATCACAATCAATATCTAATTGTAGGTATATATACCTGTTTTTTTTTAAATATTTGAACTACGTAACGTAAACTAATGAGCTAAACGATAAAAAAGTTAACTACGGATAAAATATACAGGATCAGTCCTTTGCCACCTGACGCCGAACACTCCGTAGAAGTTAAGTCAACAATCTAGTTTAATACTAACTCTACTAATAGCTAAAAGTATTCTCGTTTATTTACAAAATTATCCGCTTTTGAAATCTATTGCGATTATTTTGTAATACAAATGCAGTTACGCTTAATGTTATTGTTTTTAAGTTTTAACATATATCACCAAATTAAAAAATTATATAAGTTTATATTAGTTTACAAATATTATACTTATAAAGGCAAGGCTTGCGACTTCGCCCGTGTTGAATTCAGTTTGTAACTTCTCAGTCAATAACTGTGTAAAAGCATATGAGATTATATTATATGTATGTATTTGCATCGTTCTCCTAAACCAAGGATTTCTAGAATTTTCATAAAATTCAATTATTATATTGTTTTTTTTCTTTCGTGCCTGCATTAGTTGAAGGATTAGGTAGACTTTTGTGAAGTACCCTCCCACGGTTGACCTATTATGTTCTACGTCCCATAAATAAATAGGGAGCGAGCCTATTGCTATACACCGAGCGCGAAACCCGACTTTGAGTTACTAATGGAAACTCAAAATGACTAAAACACGACAACACCCAACCCGGGAATGAACCGGAGACTTTTCGATTAGGAGTCACGCTTGCAACCGCTCGACAAACGAGACAGACAATAATGTTATGATAACTTTGTGAGTCACATTCAAAAAAGTTTTTGTAGTTTCAACTGTAATTGAGTCATATTTATTTTTACTTCGACAACAAAACTACATATATTCCACTGTTTTATAAATAGATAAAGCATTTTTTCGAATTTATTATATCAAATTTTATCATAAAATATATTCAGTATACCATATAACAGCAATATTAACAGCTATGTCGGTATTCTGAAATTACTGCTATTCAGCCGTTACACGAGCAAGCTCACTGAGATTTCGTTATTCGAAATGCATGTTCGAAAAATGAAACGGTGAAAAGTTTGCGGTTTCATACGTCAGAACCGTCGAGGCGGCGGAACGTGCTGGACGTTCCAATGAATGCTGTTTATTTCGTTAAAATCTGGACACGAATTCCAGATTTAAAAATAAAAATTACACCAAAAACGTATTATTAAGCTCATAACAGTGGGTACGGGAATAGTTTATTCAGTTATTCTTTTGTGGTAGCTATGTAGTAGTAAATTTCAATACAAAGGTTATGATAGACATACACATTATGAATTATTGGGTATATTTCCTACTCCATAGAAAATCTCATTTATTCTTAGGTATTCCAGTCTTAAGGGACTTAAGGTAAATCTTTGTGATCGTTTTGAAACTTGTTTCACGATGGACTTTCTTTACGTAACATTCAAAACAGAACCTCCCATGAGAATTCACCAAGGCTAGGATATAGTGCTTTTTAAACTAAAAATAAAATATGTAAAACCTAAGAGTGAAGACAAAACAACATTATAAAGGCCTTCCTGGAACCTGACTCGAAAGTATATATATAAATCCTTTGAAAGGAGATCAGTGCATCTAATTCTTTCAAATCAGCTGATTCCATTTATATCAGACCGTTTGAGTTGGAGTCTTTAAATTAGATGCGAAAGGAACGACTGCAAAGCGTGTAAAGAATGTTTTTTGGATTTGTCTTTTCTGTTAAGTTCTATGGAAAATGAAATATTTATTTATAGATGTAACAATCAAAAACCTAGGAAATACAAAGAGAATACTAACCACTAAGTGGACGTCTAGCTAAGGGGGGTTGGGTTTTAAAGGCGAAAAAAAAGGCATATTTTCGTGATTTTTTTCCGGCGATATAAGCGATACCATGTATTTAATTCAATTTATGTACATGTTGTGGTACAACTTCTGAAGTATGTTAGAAATAATTATCAATAAAAAATGTTTATAAGTACGCTTGTGACGGCGAATCTCCGGAGGCACCTTGAAAGAAAGTTGTTTTGCTGTGAATATTATAACTCGTTACCGGATCATCCGAAATTAAAAAATATTCATTTTAAAGGTGATAGGTTACCGCAGGTAATCACGAAGAATTTTTTACTTTTTCTTTATTTTTATATTTTTTTCAGCATTTGATAGTCAACAATGTGATTTTAGCTTAAAAAAATTCGTTTCATTTGTTATTTAAAAATAGAAAAAATTAGGAAACAAGAAAAAACTCTTCGTGATTACCTGCTGACTTATGTTTAGAAGTAGTGTACAAATCTCAAGAATATCGGTTGAATAGATTTTGAGTTCTAATGTTCACCAACTTCAAAAATGGTGTTTTCGGGAAAATCGATTTAAAGTTTTTTATACGTGAATATTCAAAATTAACCATCAATAAAAGAGCATGAATATGTGTACTTACATAGAGTCGTCAAGCCGCCAGCTCCGTACAGTGAAACACTGTCATTCAACAAATCCAATGCATCTCTTTGCTCTTGTCTACGTAGAATTCTACCATCGTTAGTTCTAAGCGCAGCTTGTTCGTTTGCTCGGGTTAGCGTAGTTCATCAGTTAGGCGCGCCCACTGATGAGCACTTGGGCCTGTAGAGATGCCCATTTCATTCAGAAAGAACAACAAAGCAAACGATCCATCATTGAAAATACATGCTGCCACATTTGCTGCAATTTCAACAACGATTGCAGTGCCGCTCACTGATTTTGGAGAGATTTTTCAAATAATTTGATTGAGACTCTCGTTATTTTGCGTGAAACCTCCAAAGCACCGCTGCAAAAGTGCGTCTTCGCTCATATCTTCATAGATAGATTTTATGGCTCTTGTAACATTTGTAGGAAGAGCACTCTAGCTGTGTTTGAATGAATCCAAACTGCTTGTTGATGCCGTTTTTTGCCATTCACATCAATATTCCACACCGCTCGGGTATTTTTCGTGCTGTGGTTATTCGTCTGTCGAGCAATAATGATAGTATGTCCCCCTAGTCGCATTTTTCATTTTTTTTACACAGTCGGAGTTGCGTCGGATGACCAGTCCATAGTACACGGTCAATGTGTCTATCAATTTCGCAGTGAGTTTACTTAACATATTCCTTGTAAAAGACCCATAGAAGGGGAAAGGAATTCGGGGAAACAAAGGGACTAATAAGGCTTCTTAATGAGTTATCGCACAGCTGCCGGGCAGGTATAGAAATCGAGTATCAAGGCCCGTTGTTTCAAACGCTGTAGCTCCGTAAGTTTTGCTCCGATTGACTTGAAACTTATACACAATACGCTCGACATACTGTAAATTCAGAAAAAAGTATGCAAAAAAAAATTTAAAACCCTACCCTAAATGTATATTATATACAAGTCAAAAGCCATTTTAAGATTTAAAAATGTTATTCGACTGATCCCAAGAGACTTTATTTTCATTACTTCGCGTACGATTTTCCTTGTATTCTTTCTTGAGTTGTAAGGATGTCTGTTATGAAGTAATCTAGTTGATGTTCTAAACCATTCACATACACGCCCACACCATATATATATACATAAACCAGTACATAAACATATATAGTTATAAGCCTGATCTATTATATAAATATCAGTCAGGTCGCGATTCAATTTCGAAACCTTCTTGCGGCTGTTAGGCATGGTGACTGCGCCAAATGCCGGATATGGTAGTCTACAAAGTTTATTCTAACGGTAGGGTCGAATTAAAAGATGGAGAGCTGTTAAGGCGAATTCCAGACGTCGTAAATATAATTAATAACACTAAAGTAATAAACGTTTGTACGTTTTGTTGAAATAGCAGGGGCTATTCAATAAACTATTCCCGAGTGGAATCGTAGTGCGCTAAAACCGAGTTCTTATTGTACGAAATATTAGTACAAAAATAAGCTATGGTCAGGTCGCACATCGGTCGGACCAAACCGGTATCCAGTGTGTGACTGCTACAGAGCTGCTGCCGATACATAAACACATACAATCGCGCTGTTCAACTGTAAAATTTGTTCTGCCGAGTAACAAACAAAAGTTATCATAAGTGACTTCTATCTAATTTTAACAACTAAATTGTGAATGCATAGAATCAAACTTATAAGAAAAACACCATGATGCTAATATGGCAAGACTAAAATGACCACAGCGGTCCGCGAGCCTTATTTTTGAACGAACGTGTGCCGCACGGTCACGTTCAAAGTAAAACGTGGCGACGCAAAACACTTTTCGTCGAAATGTATGTAAAACATGATCGTGCAAACTAATTTGGTTGTACGTTTACTTCCAACAATAATAATTTACCATTCAAACATCTAAAATGGCACCAGAAACAAAGCTAACACACATTTCTATGATTGAAATCATTTAATGTTTTATTATGGCGCTTTCTAGAAACATTTGTCACAAGTCGGGACCGAGTGTAACAGTTGCATTTTATTGCTGGCACTTAAGCCGTTTGCGGTGGTCCTTAGACAGTCGTATAGAGACTTGTCCTGTTTCTGATATCGACTTTACCGTGACCAGACGGGCGAATTAAATGTCGGACGGGCGTTTACTGCGCGGTGTAACAGGACTTGGGGGAATCGGTCCTAGTTTATTGCGGAACTGAATTGATAATTGAAAGGCTGTAATGCCATAAAACGTGTTCAGTGAATCAATATTTATTGAGACGAAATAGTCATAACTAAAAAGTGGCTTTAATACCTCATAATCATCAACATTGGGCTGTCTAACTCCACTGCTGGACATATTCCGCACCTGAGCGATTTTTGCCCAGAATCCCCACAATGCGAATGCGGGTTACGGATTGTAGAAAACAGCTTCTTGTACCGTCCATGCTGCTGCTCGTAGGCTGTCAGGATATTTAGCCGTGCTTGGATGAAAATACAACAAACAAACAAAATTGAAAAATTAATTCGCTATTAAAATATTAATATTTACTTTAAGCTAATATTATACATTTTTAATGTCATGTATTCTTCTACTTACCCTAAAAATGGTTACATTTCCGTATAAAACAAGGCGCGAGTTACCACGCTCGAAATGCGATCAGCGATCAGCGAGTCGTTTTACATCCAAATGAGTGCAGATTTACTTATAACAAGTACGATATACTCTACGATACAAAGCTTACCTACTCTTACGCGTCGAGTATATTAAGATACATATATGATACATGTGTGAAACATATATGATACATATACGTAATACTCGTATATTATGATACATGAATGATCTCAAAATATTATTATGATCTCTTAAAGTGCGAATGATTATCATCTTACTCATCCATCCGTAAGATATCTATGAATATGAGTATTCATTGTACACTTACGTGTAATGAGGGTAAACAGCTGTTTTCTCATAATTAAGTTGTATCATCGCGTGTATCAGCAGAGGTGGGTAATATTCACCAAACAGATTATACAGCTGGTATATTTGTTCTACTTCCAACAATTAAACGGTACCTACATTTTCGTAACGATGTAATCCTACAGTCGCAAAATATGCAAGTCGCTTCGAAGTTAAATGGGCTTAGATTTACAGTTTAAAACTAGTTGTATACGGGGATGACTTTTAATAACTAAGCTTTCGTCTCGTATTATAAATTGTAGAACGAATCCGAAATTTACAACAATTATAATTGTAAAAATATTTTAATAGTCATTTCAAAGATTACGATATAGGTATATTGTAGAGTATTAGTAGAAAAGGAATATAGAGGCATAAAAAACATATTAAATCCGTTTAAATATCATTAAAAAAATTACCTACTTATTAAATACCAATTTTTAATAAAAGTAATATCGTGAATAACTTAAAAGACATCATATTTCAAAGGAATCTGCAAAATGTCACTATGTTCAAGAACATATATTTGACTACGCAAAATATTTCATGAAAACTCATTTACTTGGACCAGTGTTGCGAATGTGATTTGAAATAAACAAGAAAATGCTTATAGCAATATATATCCGTCACATTAAATGTAAAAGGTATATCATGCAAAACAGGTATAATGTTTCAGCGGGGTTGTAAGAGCGTTCGCAACATGTCTGGCGAGGGTTGTAGCGAAATAATTTCAAAAATAGAACGCTATTCTTGTTCCACGTCATCTTGTCCGTTTCAGAATTAAAATTAGTTGCACGGTATAGTTTGTATGCGGCACCGTATTGTGAAGTAGGACAGTGTAGTGAAAGACATACGTAGACCTCAAAAATGAATGCAACCTGTTAGAAACTTATGACCGAATAAAATACATTTTTCCCTGAGAAACAAACTAGAATGTTGAATTTAATGTTCGTTAGTTATTTCTATTCATATACAATTACCAAAAACTTCATAGTCTAACTAAAGTAAGCTACAAGTAAGCTAATTGTACATGTATTGTGTCTTAATACAGATAATTCATCAACAAAACAACACAAGCAAATATATTTAATAAATTTTGAATAATTTTAATTTGAACCTTTTACACCCGGTTAAGCTGTCGGATTCACTAAGCACTCGACCGACGAGTCACTGATGTTTAACAACAGTAACATCGAAATAGTTGAATAAACTTATAAAAATGTAAATAGTTGTGTATCAAAATGTGTGTTAACGAGCGACATTATTACCTACCGCTGCCAAGAATACTGTCAACGAAGATGTACGACCGGAACGTCAGGGGAGAAAACAAAATGCAAATATGGTCGTTTTGTTCGAGTCTCATATAAAATTTCACAAAAGACTCTAAATGTTGACTGTCTTAATTTTTAGTAACGTCATACAATATCTTCCATTTGAATACACATCAACGCATCAGCCTCAGTTATACCACTGTCGGGTCTATGCCGCTACCAAGTTGTGTTACAAGACGCGTTCCCTGCTAATTCCATCCAGGCGCTACCATCTCTAATTCAAGAAATCCCTATGATTTACGAACGATAGAGAGCTACAAAAGCATCATGTGATTATAGATATGTGAAAAATATGTTTACTCGTACATACAAGGTCAATGTTCCACGGTCTAACAGACAAAGCCTACAAAAGCTATAAAGGTTCTACAGGAATATTTACTACGTAAGATTGTTTCGCAAACACCCAGCCGTATATTTCTTCTCTTGCCCTTTCAGCCACATAAATAGTAGTTTTTCACTTGGATCAAGTTCGTCGATATATTCGACTTTGTTTGCGCGTCGTCCGCGGTCATCCTTACTGTGTCCCGGGGAGCTATAATTCAGTTAGTGGCCCCTAGAGAGCCACTATGCCGAAACCTCTTCACAACTGTACAACTCTCAACTTTACACTTGGTAGCTATTCCATTATAGAAATGTCAAACATGTTCCACTGCTCCCAGAGACCAGTGTTGCTTGCTGTGTATAAGCAGTAAGTGTTATAATTTTTGCAGGTGTTCACGTAGATTGCGTGCGGTCAATTAAATGCTGTTACAATGACATTTTAAACTGATTTTCAAATCAATACTCTCGGTGTGAGTCAAACCTTAATATGAGAAGATTTATTAATACAAATATTGTGTTATTTAAGTACATACTTAGCATTTGGAATTTCTACAACATAGGTTAGGTATGATTTTGAAAATCATATTGTATGTTCATATCAATCCTTTGGCTATAAGTGAAGATATAAAATGCCATCGGCCCACAAATTAGTAATTCAGTTTGCGTATTTGGTTTTTATTTTAATATTAAAATACATGTTTGTGCAAGTGAGTACCTAATCCAGAACCGTTTAAATTCTTCTCTCTTTTATAATTAAAGATTTAAAACAAATTATTATAATTAGTAGGTATGTACTCTGTACTTTTAAAAGGGAATTAGAATTTGAAATCTATAGATAGAGAAGGAACGGTGGATGTGGCTTTCAAAAAGTTATTTTCTGTATTATTTATTTAGCATTATATTTATTCGAAATTATGCCAGAAGCCATTTCAAATCGACCACCATGAAACAAGACAAACGTCTACATAATATTCCTTTGATGTCAAAGTATATTTACATAATCACAACAAACAGGAATCGTTACAGGCGAAGCATTAAGAAAGTTTAAAACTAATCCAAACTATAATAAAAGTGCCACGAACCTTGTTAAACCTGTTGAAAATGTAGTTCGCGCCGCTGACTGCTGATAGACCCAACACAATCAGTTCACGCTACGTCAATTTCTGTTTCATCATATTACAGTGTAATATATGTAGCTTGGTCATATATAACTATAATTAAATATATGAGTTTATTATGTAATTTTAAAGCCGAATGGACTTTTATATCAGTTTTGTACACAGATATCCGTTTAGAATAAGATGGGTAAGGAGATTGTTTACCTTGCTGCCCGAGATTTCACGCACTTTAAAATCATTATAGTAACCTTTAAATGTGGAGCGTTCCAAACCGTACTTTTGCACAGTTATAGCAAGTTATTTTTAATTTTCAAATCAGTCTTTATTGAGCTAAAGGTTTGTTCTTTTCATATCCCAGTCCTTCGAATTAGGTAATTCAAATCTAATCTAAGTAGTTTTTAAAAGTACTTGATAAAAAAATAATCAGCATTTATTAAATGGCTGTTATAATCCCTTGAAATCGTAACGAAGTTGTTTTTACACTATTGTTTCATTTTGTAAGAACTTATTTCTATTTCTGTCACACAATACGCATTATCGTGTTATTCATTCACTCGCCGCCATAAAAGTTGTGCAATTATTCTGTATGCATTTGTCTCGTGTCTCTGTACCGAATGCTTTAAAGGAAAACATAACATTTGGTATATAGTACGGCTAATATTTAATAATAACGTACACAACATATATTTCCGATATACGATACATATCAACAACATAACCGTTTTTTACGAAATTGTGTAGATATTGACCTAGGTAAGTGTCATTTGCGATAATCTTTTTGCACATGGAAAAATGCATTTATCTAATACGCGATTTCCACCTACATATAGGGATCAGCTAAGAACAGATTTTTGAAAATTCCATCCCTAAGGGAGTTAATAAGGGTTGAAAGTTTTTATCAGATTGCGTTGGTATTAAGGTTACACACATAACATTTTTAGATTTAAGTAACAACACGCCTGCATGTAATCCCCGAAGAGGTAGACAGAAAAGTGTAGTACACTCCCACTTTTCACCAGTTTTAGATTTAGACTCAGCAAAGGACAAAAAAATATGTGTTTGATCGTTTTTGAATTTCATTCCTAAGTACTTAAACAACTTAGTATAGATCTATTATGCAAAAAAATATATATACCGGCCGCATTGAGAACCTCCTTCTTTTTGAAGTCGGTTAAAAAGAACGTCTCTTTTAAAATAGGTACTTTTGATATTTTGTTGTGAGATTAAAGAAAAGAAAACAGGTTTGAATATCGAAACCTAGTAGCGGCTTGAGTATCTGAAAGAACTGTAGTATGTGTGCTACTAACCCACGGCTACATGTAGAAATGTCTATAAATCGAAAACTATTTAACTGTAATATCACCTGAGCGAAGCGCGGTCGTCCAACTAGTATAGTTAATACATATTAGTAATATCAATCAGATCTCAAGCGGTTATCGAATACCATTGCAGCGAATAATAATACCATTACTTATAAAATTGTCTACATTAAGAAATTTTGATAATATAACATTAATGTTTTGTCATATTACTACAGGAGAGAAATTGTTGCGAACTCTTTCTCTACAGAATGCAAAACAAACATTCATTATACCGCACCAACAGCAATGTATTCGTTAGGAGCATAGAAATTAATAAACTAGTGTTAGGGCGGGCTCCGCTCGCGTCACCTGCCTTTATTATAACGGAATTTTTTCATAAATACCCTAGAAATGTTGTGTAGCTGAATAATGACAGTTATCAGATCCAAACACGATAAACAATTTACTCAAAACAGTACATTACAATACAGGAAAACATATATTATTTAGAAAAACAATGCTCCTCTTTACAAGGTTTGATAAATAACAATTTAACTATTTAAATAAAAAGTACGATCATCGAAACTGCCTCGTTATAAATAAAAAAGCTATGATACTAAGCCTGAATCTAAAAAAATATTTTCACTTTTACTGTGAAAACTGTGAAAACTTTAGAGAAACTAAGCACAAACAAGTTGCCAAATTGAAGTCAAATATACCTACAGGATAACATAATATGTATATTCTATATATTGACAGATTTTTTTAGTATCTGCCTACACCCATAGAAAGTAGGCGTGACATTAAACAGTCCTAGTAGCTAATGGTCTTTGCAGATCATTCCTTTTAAGTCTAAATAACGTGATTGTCCATTCATATAATACTCTCAAATATATTGCTAAAAAAACATTTAATCATTACAAGGCCATCTTTACCGTCCAATATTACCGTCTAAAAAAATATTTATAATATGTATACTCACAATAGACGACTGTACAAACCAATTTTCCTCAGAATAATTTCAATTATCTTCAACAAAATGCTGAAGGTATTAAGCGAAATTGAGGACATCTTTTTTTATAGAAGCTCAGGCTTTGATGGCACTTAATAAATAAGTTATGTCATTATAAGCTGTTTTTTAAGGGATGATATTGACAAAAGTTTCTTATTTTGAATTTTTTTCGTGTCACTCGCAGTATAGTTATTATTTTAGTATTAAAATGACATCATCACACCAAGTCGTTAGTTAGTTAGACAGAGCGTATCGAGTGCCAAGTACGAGTACATCTATTCTCACACACTTGGCGTATTTCTACCACAGTCGCTACTCTACACACACAAGCCAGTTTCGTAAACTTTTGAATCCCCATCAGCCGTACTTAACGAAGTAATTATATCAAACGGAAATAGAAAAAAACTGTGTACATAAAACTAAATTACTCTTGCTAATACAATTATTCTTATCTTTAGCTTCCATTATTTTCTTTTTAAACGTTGTAAGAATATTAACTTGTGGAATGTGCTGGATATAATAATTATAACGTAAATACACTATCATTCGTAGATTTTAATAGCAAATGGTCACAAACAACTTAATTATTTAGCGACCAAAATAACTCAATTTAAAAATGTTAGCATTAAAACAATTAAGGCAATAATAATAATCAAACTCGTATGATACTTAGTATAGTTACATCGTGATTTTCAATTAGCGCATAGAACATAAAAATGTCTAGAAACATAAGCGAAGTGTGATATGAATACAAAGGAGCGTGGACGAAACAATAGTAATGTGTTAGAAAAAGTTGTAATTGGTATCGCTAGAGTGGTATAAAGCAAAAACCATTATCCACCATGCTTCCGTACACAAGTCAGCTTAATAAAGCCGCATAAAGAAGCGTATTAAAACAGCGCACAGTGTTAGTTACGTAAGTAAAATAAAAAATCAAAGGAATTTCAATGGAGTTAGGTGTTTCTTGTTATCTGCAATGGAGTTGCACTTTGCAGGTGTTTTCAGTATAGAACAAGATTTAAATTAAATCAATCGTGCTAAGGAAGATCACTGAGAAGGAAATGTTGGTTTATGTAGTAAATGGAGCGATGCCAGTGTTATTTGAAACGAATTTTACACTTTGATTTTGTCGTGTAATTGTGTACTATATTGATTTTGAATGTGAACAAAAGGGAAATCAATATTATAGTACATATAATTTCCTCCTCGCCGCCGCCAATCGTTGTAGGACGTACAATCACGCAACTTTCTCTACATACGGAATAGAAACCACGAAATGAATGTTTAATCAACAAAAATAATTACTCCAATTATCAATTACTTATTTGTATAACAAAAACAAAACAAAAACTCTTTATTTAAGTTCAATGTACAGGTGTCTATGTTCCAAACTATGGCCCCATATTAAACTTAATTAAGATATTTAAACTTACAACGTGGATATAACGCGTTTCTAATACATTGCTATTTTAATAAACAATGGTAAAAAACACTAAGCATTTTCATTGTTCAATGATTATGTATTTACAATGATACCGCTTTTTTTAGATTTCGTATAATGTCATATCATAACATATCGAACTTTTTTCATGTTGTCCATGTATCCGTTTGATGTATGCATTTTAATCAACAATTATAAACTTAACAATTTGACAAAATAATGTTATCTTGAAGTAACATATTTAAAAATATTTCTGTTAACACACATCAGTACCTACTTTTCGCATGCATAGAATTTTGATATTCAATATCTAATAGTAATATAAATCTAACCACGGAATAATTAAGATTGCAATTCGTATGCACTGTGCAAAATCCCGATTTGTAACTAGAAAGCAATTCTAGGGTGTCCATTTCGTTGAATTTATTCAAGTGCAGGAAGAAAATAAAACGAAAACCCCACCGAAGGATTTGTTAAATTACTCAAAGGGTTTTTGTGGTATAATGTTTTCGTACAGTTGAAATTTTTGTGATATGACCATGCGTGCACATGAGGGACGTGTTTGACATACAGGGTATAAATTCGTAGTGGTTACAATAACTGTTTTATTTATATATTTATTGCTAGAATAGAATTTATAAAACAATCCTTAATATAAATTTTCCGTTAAACAAACTGACAGCCATATATGTACATATATGCGTATATCATTGTTACACATGACTCTCATATTTTTTCTGTCAAGTCGGTCCTAGTGTATTATAAGCTAAAAATCTATTCAATCTTTCATAAAGTATATGTATTTTTTAACTACAAGGAGAAATAATTTTGTTCAGAAATTTTTCTAGTGATTTCGTTAGAACAATAGAATTTGCATGTCATAATATTTTGGTACATTTTGGTTTCATCGCTCGTGATTTATCTTTTTAAAATTAAAAAGTCAACGACCTCGCTCTACGAAATTGTAAATGCACTCGTCTGTTTCATTTTATTCTTTGACTTGTTAAAAAGTTCACAATCCACTTCGAAATTAAAGTGAAAATTTCTCTTCTAAAATCTAAGTGCCTCATAAATAACTAAGTCGATGGCGTTTTCTTTTCGTTTAATAAAAAAAACGAATGCAGCAAGAATATGTACCGTTATTATTATTTATAATAAACTCTTACTGCCTTGTTTTTAAATGATTTGAAGTTGATTCGATCGCGTACGGATCTGTTAGTAATATAAAAAACCGGCTGCCTAACATCAACAAAATCTAAATTGTAATACTGGTCTACACCGCAATGTTTACATTAAATGGTATTTCTAAATAAATCGGTAATGAGATACTTTAAAATGAGATATTTATAAGAAATACCATTATTTCTTATAAATATCTCATTTTAAAGTTGAGTAATTTCAACGAGATATGTAGGTAGTGTATAAGTAACGGTAGTCACAATAATAAAATAGAATGAGTTATGAGACGAGTATCTTAAAGGATCTGTGTTGGATTGGCATATTTGCTTAACAATGGCACCAAATTTCGTGAACCATTTCACTTCAATACAGGCACAGAATTCAAATTTCAGATTAATGTGAAATTCTAACCATTTCATAAATACATACATACATGTCTTTACACCAGGTCTTTTATTGGGTGTCCCTGTAGTTCAGGACCAGAATAATAGCTACCTACAGTATTTCCTGCCTGTCGTAAGAGGCGACTAAAAGGACACTTCCGGGGTTGCCAGCGGCTAGAGTGGGAGCTCGAACGGCTTCTCAGCTAGCAATCTTGGGAAGGACGACGGTATGTGGGTCCGTGGGAGATCCTGCAGTCCTTCTATTAGCGCAGAAGAAGGCCACCGCGGAGGTTTTTAGTGAGGTAAAAATCCCTGCAGCGCTTCCTCCACATTGATCACTCTCTTCATAGATGTACGATGGCTTCGAAGACTTCTGATTCCCCCATCAGCCAGTATTTGTCCCATTTGATAGGTCAAGATAGGTGAGTCTTGGCCTCCTTTGGCACCTGCGCCCATCGACGTTCGCATTGTATATTGGCTTCGTCATTATTTCTAATTATTTCAATAAAATGTTTATTTTCACATAAAGAGTGCACCGTATATCAGATGGCTGCTGGTCCAAGAGAGACCAAACATCACCATGTTGACTAAATAGATCAGACACTAGGTGACGGGAGTAAAAAGTCCTTCAAACTGATGTACATATATGTACTTGTTTGAATAAAATCATAAATATAGAAGAAGTACATCCATACTGTGAGCACATACAAATGTACATATTATGTACGTACAAACTGTGAGGGACTTGGCGTAACTATGTATATTATAGTAATAATATTTTTATTGAACAATAAAGTGGTTATGAGTCAAAAACAGTTGTATTAGTAAGAATAACAATATTTTTCTCCGTTATTTTGTTATTAAATACCTACTCCAATTCGTTAAATATGTATTTATACATAGAAGTTCTTAGTGATCGACGCTGCTAATATTCATAATCTTCGTATACGTGTCTTCGTATTATCTACGTGGGTCTTATTTTAATCGGACAACGATAAGGTATTATTTACGTCACACAGTTTTCAAAAATATTAATTCTGTTACTCATTCTAGTACTCGTATGAAGCCCGCGCACCATGTAACGCGTCCCTATTTAAGTTACCACGTAACACACGTGACATCACGCCTGTAATCCCCGAGGAAGTAGGCAGTAGAATGTAGTACACTCCCACGTTTCTTCACCAGTTACTTTTACGTCCCATTATGGAACAGGTGGTGACTATTGCCATACCTATTGACTATTTCCAGATTCCGAACCTACTAGTAGGTAATTTAAATTAAAAAAATTCGATAGTGCCCGAACCGGGATTCTAAACTAATTACAAATGATTTCATTTAGCACATTAAAAATAAAATTATATATTTAACAAGCATGTTAAGTATTAATTGAAATAATTTCTTAGTATGAGTTACAATAGTATTATAATAATAAACTATTTAACACTTCTAGCACTTCGTATTTTCATTTATATCCCATCTCTACGACTGTCGGGGGCACCAGAGTCACACATGTC
>DWFO01001497.1:0-15686 GCA_018246595.1 Mimoniades nurscia nurscia | reverse complement strand
AGTAACTGGTGAAACGTGGGAATGTTCTACATTCCTCTGCCTACCTCTTCGGGGATTACAGGCGTGAAGTTACTTCTAAAAATAAGGTAATTAATTACGACAATTAAAAGAAAAAAAAAATTAAAAAGTAATATTAAGTGGCGATTAAAAAGATCTTGGTCGTACAGCTGATATGATTGCATGCGCTATCGATTTACATTTCTTCTCATATCTCGGAATTGTTTCGGAATTATTTTTCTTATCTTTTAATATTATTTCAGAAAGTAAAAAATTTAAAGATTTTGGAATTGATTCATCAACATCTTGAAGCATTTTGTCACTTGGCGTATAATTTTGATTATCGTACACTTGGGCTCTTATATCTCTCCGAATAATTTCGCTCGCCGCTTTCAGAATTTGAAATTCTTCTTCTTCTTTACTATTATATTTTTGATTGTACGAATTTTCTGTTAATACATCATGGTTAATTTTTTTTAAACATATAATGGTATTGGACCCAAACTTAGTTGAAGTTGAAATCAAGAACAGAAGGCGTCGCTTTACAATGTAAGCTTTAGTTAATAAATGTACGCTATAGCATAAAAGAAAACCTGCACACCTTTGAGTTCTCCAAAGGCGTCTAAAAGTTCTCAAAATGTTCTCTAAGGCGTATGAAGTCTGCCAATCCGCACTTAGCCAGTGTGGCAGACTATGGTCTTAACCCTCCCATACTGAGAGGAGACTTATGTTGCAACAGCAGAACGATAAAAAGGGTGGAAAAAAAATTGCGTAAAAGAATGTAAACTATTAGCGTTAATAAACTTATCCTGTTAATCAATAGCAGTTGCGTAACAATTTAATACCAATTATGCACAAAACAATGACTGCGTACAAAAATGAAACTATTTAATAGCACCCGGTCGCTTGGCTAGTTATTATTTGTATTCGAGTGGAGCAAACAAGTTTTTGGAAGCATATTAAAATGTATAAATAAAACTATATACTATACTGAAATGTGCAGCCGATTCATATGAGTTTAACTTAGATGAATAAATGAAATGATCATTTTTTGATTTCAATAATATAACTTCTCAGAATTTCTGTTGTCTGAATTTTAAATCTATTGATATCCATTTTTCTTACAGAAAAAAAATCAAAGAAGAAAGGTAAGAAAGGTCATGTCAAAAAAGGAACTAAAACAGCATTTGGACCTCCGGGAATTGATTTAACAAAGTTAAATTGTAGAGTCCCACCCATACACTTATATGATGAAGAAAATTTAAACGGTAAGAAAGATGGTACTTCTAAGCGTAATAATGGAGATGCTGATTCTACGTCAAACGTTGAAGGTAATGATAAAGAGCCTATAACAAGTCAAGAGAACAAACATATCAGGTATAGACATGATAAGAAAGATACAACATCATCGAGCTCGTCATTATGGGAGAAGAGATTGAAAATGCACAAAGAAATGGCTAAAAATAAGAGAAGCGCAACTCACATTTCCGATACAATAAATAAGGAGACCTCTAATCAAGAAGATAAAACTCCACCAAATAATTTTAAGTGTACTAACGAGGATGATACCACTGATGAAAGTATTTCTGACGTCATGGAAGCTATGAATAATTCAGAGAATACTAATACCCCCGCTGATAAAACAGGTAAAGAAATAGTAAATGCGTGTACAGAGTTAGCTACTGTAAATGCGAACCCATTCCAGAATTTTGACCCGAATGTTTCCGTGTTTGTAGATAATTTGGTCACACCAATTATGATGGTTCATTCCAAAATGAATAAGCGTTTCGTACCGACTAGTCTTTATCGAGATATAAATTTCAGTGACCATATTCGCCTGGTACTTAGAAACATGCATATTTGTCGGCCCATGATGATGCAAACGATCACATGGTCGTCGATTCTTAGAGGTTATAGTGTTTTCATGATCGGATCCGCTTCAAGCGGTAAGACTATGGGTTACTTGCCGGCCGTGTGTCGTTTGGTTACTGATAGCAGTGAGGTAGACTCGGACTGTGATAGTGTAGGCCCGATTAGCATCATAGTTTGTGCGACGTCTCAATCTGTATCCGAAATAGAAAGGATTGCAAAAATGTTAGTTGGATGTAGAGAGAAAGTTGTTTCATGTTACTTCGGTCATGATGAAACTGCCGTTGCTACTACTTTGCTTAACGGATGCGACATATTGATAAGCACAGCGCCTTCGCTAGTACGTTTATTACAAGTACCAGAATTCGGCGTGGACTTGCGTCGCCTTGCTACCTTCGTTCTGGACGACTGCGAGCGCTTGTCTGAAGTGTACCCCAATGAACTAAAATTTTGCTTGCATAAAGTGAAAGAGATGCTAAAAGTGCGAGTAAACAAAGAACTGAAGGTGCAATACATTGTTGCATCACGAATATGGTGCGAGTTTATGGAGCCTCTAGCTAAGAAGGCACCTGATACGGTCGTTTGCATTGGTGCTTTCCAGGAGTGTGTCCTATATGCGAGGGCCAACATGACTGTGAGTTATGTTAAGAAAGAGAAGAAATTTAAACTTTTAATGGAGTTTCTAGAAAACGTGGATCCCTCAAAAAGAACCGTCGTGGTTTGCGATTCAGACGAAGAAGTTGAATTTTTAAATAGCACTATACAGGCAGCTAAATATTTCGTCTTTGCTTCAAATAGCAAAATGACAGTGCAGGATTTGTACAATTTGAGTATGTTATGGCGAGAATTCAGAGAGCCCATGACAGCTCCTGTGCTTATATGCCGAGACAGCAACTTATATCACATGAATATTGTGAATGCCCAATATTTGGTGCAGTATTCGATGCCATCGCTGTATTCGACATTTTGTAGGCGTTTCGCAACTCTCAATGAAAGTTATCCATCAATCTTTAAAACAGACAATCAGGCTGTTAAAATATTGATTCTTTTGGAAGATGGCAACGTGGAACAATTTCCGAAAATAATAAATTTCGTTAAACGTTGCAGAAATAATATTCCTGAGTTCATTGATGGTATCTGTGCAACGGTAATAGCTAAAAACGATGCCATAAAAGCTGAGAATTTTTCTCCACTTTGCTGTACATTTTTGAGTTTGGGAGATTGTCCAGACTTATATAACTGTAGAAGTCGTCATACTATTCATAAAGATTATGACAAACCGAAAGAATGGATGCCCACATCAGGGGTAGTTACATTCAAAATTCTTCATTACCACACTGCTACGCTATATTCAGCAAGACTTATCGCAAATTTTGATATCGGCACCTATTTAAAATACCCACCCGCATACAGCAGTATATCAATGAAATTGGGAGTTCATTTTTCGAGTCCAAAAAACAGAATTTTGGTTGGCATTCCAAAAGTTGGAGATATATGTGCAGTCTCCTTGAGTAGTCATTTGTTTGTTAGATGTCAAGTTATAAAAATATTAAGTAAATATGACAGAGGCAATCCTAAAAATATTCTAATCAATATGATTGATCAAGAATTAATTGATACTACAACAGATACGAATCTGTACTATTTGCCAGATGAATTAAAAGATCTAGACACATATGTTGTACATATCAGACTCGCGAATGTTCAACCCAGAGACAAGGATATTGTGTTCTCTGAGCTTGCGCGAAATCAGTTAAAGAAGAGTATAGTCGAAAACGATAATATATATATGAAAGGACAAATTGCTTTGACTATAGGGAACTGCATATTTGTTGACACACTGGAGGCATGTCAAGATCTAAAGTCCTTAAACGAAACTGTTGTTATATATAACGTGAAACGCGAGCTCCTTGAAAAGCACGCGGAAGTAAATCCAGATCACATATCCAAACTTGAGGAACTTTGTCGGAGTGCTGAATTAGAAGTTAAATGTGTAGAAAATACAGAAAACGAAATTGCGACGTCAGTAAAGGACGTATCCCACATAAGATGGGCCTTCTTGGATCGTGATATGACTACAGTTTATTTCGGATGTGCTGAAGATCCTGATACGTTCTTTGTACGACTTACGAAATTCGAAGACTGTATGAAGATATTAATTAAAGATATTCAAAGCTACGTAGCGAGCAACAGTACTAGAATAGAAGAGTTTAAGAAGAGCAATATTGTTTTGGCTCAGTATCCCGATGATTTGATGTATAGAAGAGCTAGAATTGATGACATAAGTGATGTAAAAATAAAGTGCTTTTTTGTTGATCAAGGAGAATGGCTGTGGTTGACAAAAGATAAATTCATCCCCATTGAAGATTCGCTTATAAATCAAATGCCTTTTCAAGCGATTGAGTGTCGTTTAGTAGGCATAAAACCGCCAGGTGATCAGTGGACGAATTTCTCCATAAATTGGCTGTTCGATAAATGTTTCGAAAGTAATTATGGTGGTTTGAAACAGCTATTTGTGAAGTATTTCACTAAAGAATCAGCTCTGTTTACCGGTGGGCATAGGTACGGCGTTGTTCTAATAGATACATATGGTGACGACGATCTTATTATTAATCAAGCGATGATAGATCTAAATTTGGCGAAAGAAGCGGAAGATGAAGTCAAATATCTGGACTTTGTCAAACCTAAAATAGAAACCGAGATCGAATCAAATGAAGAAGACGAAGAGGAAGAGGACGAGAATTGGGAGAAAGTATCAAAATATTCGGTAAACTCTAATTCAAGTGCTCATAATCTGCCAGTGTCAAATATTTTATTATCAAGACCAATACGATCAATGCCTTTAGTGGGAAGTGACGATGATTCAGATGATTTTGAAAGATGGCACGTGAACATGTCTGACGACTTGGTGGACATGTTTAAACCAATGTATGAAGATGCGACACATAATAGACAACCTCGTGTAACCGCATTAGCACGATGCGATGTACGACATGAAGGACATAGATCTAAACCAATTGACTTAGCTTGTGTCGCCAATAACATAGATAGAGAGGCTTCACGGCCTTTTCAACTTGTAACCGTAAATCCTAACACTACAAACGATTTAGATTCCGATGATTTATCATCGCCAGAACCCTCATTGTCTCCTATTGTTTTAGAAAAAGCACAACCGATCAAGGTACCAATCATCGAGGAGTGTCAATTGAGGAAGCCAAAACTCATCTGGAGACAGACTCGAATTAGTGTGATGATAAAAATACACCTGATTGGTGTTGATACCTATGATATGGAAATACGCGATAGAGAATTGAAGTTCGTTGCTAGAGCGAATGATATAAATTATGGTTTTGAATTGGAATTATACGGAGTTATTGATAGAAAGACCTCGTCCCACTCCAATAAGGGCCAGTATATACTTGTGAAGTTCAACAAATTGTCTTCCAGGAACTGGTTGACACTAACAAAAGACGGTGGGATTCGTAAGTGGATTGTGTACGACGTAGATTCAATTGACACGTCCACGGATGAGGAGGAGCAGCAAGATGATAATCTTGTCAATATTGTAAAGAAGATGCGCAGCAAAGTGGACTCTGACTCAGAAGAAGACGAATTCGAGGATGACGTCAATTTCAGATATAAAAATGATTAAGTTTTTTTTAAAGATTCCTTTATTTCATTACGATAAACAAAAGTAATTTATTTTAAATACGATAGCGAAATCATAGTTGACGTATATAAGAATATACGAATCTTGGTGATTTTAATATGAAACCAATAGAAACGTTTTAAAAACGAGCCCTTTAAAACGTTTTCTTTGTGGTCATTTGGTTGGAATTCGTCGTATACGTTTATTAGATTCGATAAATAATGCCGCCAGTTATTTGAATGAGTAATATTCGCTTGTTAGTTGACGTTAGTCAATGAATTTGCCAAATAACGACTTGGAAACGTGACAAAAATAGTTTACTAAAAAACTTTATAAAATTTAAGTTGTAACCATTTTGGTGCGCTGTGTATAGATTTTATTGTACTCCTAGTCATTTAAATAAACTATTTAGTACTGCCAAGTGAAGCGCAAAGCAATATGTTAGTACAGATGCAGAAAGATTATAAAAAACGAATCGAAAACATCGAAAGAAAACGGGTGGAATGATAATAAAGACATGTCAGATAAGCGAATTGTAGGAAAATAATCTTCAATTGCTATACACGTCGGATCAAGATATGGTGGTGATGTCTTCATCATCAAAGTATTTATCATTCGTTCTGATGATCGAAATGTTCATCGAAGGACTCTTTTTCTTTTACGTTATTCCTTTCAATATACAGGCTGGATACTATCATATGACAATAAATGAAAACGCAAGTCCTACTCCTCTCGTGAAAATTTTTTTTTTCAAACAAACTTAATAACAAATAAGGGAGTAAAAAATTGAACGCTAATTGTAAACATCAGTTCACTCAACTTTGATAAGAGCGACAACAACGAAGTGTCGTGAAATGCAAAAAGAAAGAAAAATAGAAATAGCACTTCCTGGTTTTATCTCTTAACACGTACCTACTAAATTTTCGTTGAATGAACGCTATGGACGATGTCAAATTTTTCACACGCAGTGTAATCCTTATGTCTTAAGAATAAGCTACAATATGCATTTACTTAATTTTACGAATTTGCGACATCGTAGTTTTAATACGTCTTGTTTTATAAATATTCTGCGATGGACTAATATTAGATAAAGCGTGTAGAAAATTTAAAAACCGAAAAAAATCCTGTCCCTAAAGTATGAAAGATATATGATTGAAAATTTGTTTGGAGGCTTGGGAGATGGATAGGGTCATGTTAAATTTATTGTCGTAATATGGTTTATGGTATCCATCCTGTATATTTATTTGCGTCCTTAATTTGTTGTTTCACCGCATACCGTAATATTTTTTGTACAACGAACAATGTTACTGAAGCGCTTATTCACGTTGGCTTATCAGTCTTATATTTTTCGAGCGTGATAAATAGTTGCCATCATATATTTTTTTTGCAACTATAAGCTTTTTAAAAATTCTTTAATTTTTTTCCTGAATCTCCTGATTGTCATTGTAACTATATAGTTTAGAATAAACTTTTTGTTAATATTTGGCACTTCGTGCTCTCTGCCGGCCCAGCAAGGGATATGGCGTGAAGATATATATGTAAACTTTTTGTTAAGTAAAACTGTTATTACCATTTCAGACAATTTTTATCGCTCTCGAAACAATACATTTAATAATTATCCATGAAAATATATGTACGAAAATAATTTCTAATGTAACACACATTGAAATATACATAATGTTTTTAAAAATGATCTAAAATTGTTTTATCGGTTTGTAGTCGAAGAAAAAATTTGCGTTATAGGTAGATTAAATTTGATGAAATGGTGAATCAGTTCGACGAATGTACAATTTTTATTATAACCTAGTTTTTAACTTGTATGTGTGTGTTTTAAATATCTCAGTATCTAATTTTAAAAGAACCGTTACAGTATTAAATTTTTACACATAAGTTCGATTTGTATAGCTATATTTTTGTGATATAAATGCAATTTTATACTAGCGAATTATTATCGTGTCTGATACCAAGACTGGAGTTGAGTTTCATTTGCGTTGTATTTCGATGTCCAATATTATTTCGTTAGTACACTCGAGCTTCGCCATAGCGCAAGCAGCTTTTCTCGCGTATGACTGTTCTAAGTCAGTGTTGAGAATGGTCAGGTATGTCTTCCTATTTACCAACTAGACTGCAACAACATTTTGTAAGGCAAACATTGCATTGCGTTTCAAAACTTTCGCCACATCGTTCCGTGCAAAACACGATCAATAATCGCTAGTGTATAATTATATATTTTCAAAATCTATAACAAGAGACTTACATTTACATACATGGTAGATGTACAAATTAATGACATTCTATCTCCTCTTAAGTTTACTGTCTTACTTTTTATGTTCACTAATTAAAATACTATTTTACCATTTAATGTTTTGTGGTTTACACATGATTTAATTATATACCGGCTTAGCTGAGGTATGTTTTTTCGCGATAGCAGCCATTAAATTGCGACCTAACTGAGGTTCTTTAAGAATTGCCACCGATTGCACCGCAGTCAAGGCATTTGGAGCCAAGGCCTGCGAGGATCGGTGCCGGGCTTGCTGTCCCAAAAAAACGTACGTGAGGTATACAATTTAGTTAAAACAAACATTTGCGGCATCATACAGGCGATGCCATCGTCTATCAAAGTCGCCAACTTTATTATGAGCACGTTTGTTATATTTCTGACACTGAATAATTTCATTGATTTGAGACTATCCAAAATCCGTTCAAACGCGCCCTGAATACCCATTTTAGCTTTCAATATTTTACACATGTCATTTTTTCATTTTTGTTATCTACCGATAAATAAACTGTGTTTACTGTTCGTGCTCTCAAATTATTGTATTATGATCAGTGTTTAGAATTTATCGATGTTTAGATTTAAGGGATGGAAAAGAAAAGACTAAAGAGATTTCAGCACATTTTGTTTATGTTGGACATTAGGATAAAGTGATTTTGAGACATCATCACTCACTTGCCACTTTATTAATTTATCAGTCTTCCTGGCGCGATGCATCTGCTCCCGCTTTAATGTTCCACAATCAAGTGCACATTCCATTTCGGGCGGAGAAAGGTCTTAAAGTATAATTTTCACTCAGCTTAGCTCGGACTCATAAGATTCCTGTACGATTTTATCGTTATCAGATTATACGTAATCTTTTTGTTGAAGACAACTACGTAACTCTCATTAACTTTTGGAAGACTAAAAAATACATTTTTCGAAGAGAATAATGCGAAAATTATATTCTTACTTTTATTTAAATATAGTGAAGTACGTGATTTCGTTCATATCTATTGAATCCCTAAGCAAAATATTGCTTCTCTCGTTCAGATCACCCTCATTATCATTGCTCGCTAATGCAAATATGACTCCTGTCTTGTCCAACAAATCTTTTAACATTTAGAATCATAAAGTTAACAAACGGACATAGTTTGATCGATCGGTAACAGAAGTTATGTCCCGATCCGTTTGTCTTCCTACTATTGGAACACGTGTCTCCTCATCATGAGAGGATTAATAAGGCTATAGTCTGCCACCCTGGCGAAGTGCGGGTTGGCAGGCTTCATACGCCTTAGAAAACAATTTTTGTCTTCAGAACTAAGGTGTATAGGTTTCCTTACGATGTTTTCCTTCACCGTTAATTTATCACCGCAAGTGATATTTAATCTTACAATGCCCATTTTGTAAAGAGTAGTATAGTATTTGAACCCGGGTTTCCGGAGTGAGAGGTCGAATTTCAAACCACTAGGATATTACAAACCACTAGACTATCACAGAAGTTATGTGGTACTCAGAATTTTCGCCAAGGCGTAGAGTTAGGTGAATGTGGTAAGCGAGTGATGTGATACAGAAGTTTTGATCATTTAGCATATAAAACTGTCAATCGATTTCGTAACGCTCTTAATGTTTTCTGCCCTTAAACGGCAAACGTCTCCGGCCATTGGGTGTTCCATCATAATCCACGTGTGTGAGAATTGTGACTTGTGTCTACATTGTGTTTCTTACTCAATCTCATTTCTCAACCATAATTCACACGAGAAAGGAAATATTTCGTTTGTAATATTTTGTATCTTTACCAAGATCTTTGCTCCGCCATAGTCAACGTTTGCAAGGATGGTGATTTTCCTTGCAACATTTTGCATCACCTTCAATTCCACTTTATGTACCCCTATCGTTGTTCGCCGAGTATCTCCTCTCAAAATAAGTATGGTTAACGTTAGAGACTACCATATGGGCTTATTACCGTATGTGCAATATGTGTTGAAAAATGTTATATACTTGAAAGAATATTAGATACAAGATGCAGCATGCATTACCGTGTGTGCAATATGTGTTGAAAAATTTCACATACTTGAGAGAATATTAGATACAAGATGCAGCATGCATTACCGTGTGTGCAATATGTGTTGAAAAATTTCACATACTTGAGATAATATTACATACAAGATGCAGAAGCACGTCTATGGACTTTTATTCGCCGCTTCTTTTCCATTGAGAAGCATTTCCGAAGCGATGGTAGTTTCATTTTGACGTACAAAAAGTGTTTCAATATACCAATTTTGACTAAATGCAATTTGAATTATTGAGAAATCTTATTTCTACAGGTTTCCTCGGGACTTATTCCTTGACCGTTCTCATGTATGTAAAATATGATTGATTCGTTTAATATGCTAATTTTTCAAACTATTCTCACAGCATCGGTAGTACTAAGCATCGTTTATTATTATTAAGTATATTAGTTTAAGCATTCACATGGGAACGTGCATATTAGAATTTATTCTTAATAAAATGTATCTTTTGCCATATAAACGATTCATGTATTTATTAAGTTTGTCGTTATTTGATCGGCAGACGTATTAATGTACCATAATCTCTCAATAGTAATTTGACATTTATTTTCGTTAATAATCGTGGAAATATACCAGCCGTTTGGGATTTTACAGACCACTTAATAATGTATGTTGATCAATGTGATGTGATCCATTAGGGAGTTTTTTGTTTTATTTTTCTATTTATTGACAAACGTTTTAGGTATTAGCCAATTAGAAAATCTCTTTCAAAGCTAATAACGCTTTGACGATCCCTTGGGTTTTGCAAGTAGCTGGCAATACGGGGCTATGGCCACGTTACGTGGCGTCGCGTGGCCCATCTGTCTCGTGGATAGTTCTGACTTGTGAAAAATGTGACTGTTATTCAGCCAATCAGTTTTTCGATCAAATTCCGAATCACTCGCACATCATTGATTTGTCACTACAGTCACGATATCGCGTGTTACTTGGTTCCAGCATAACACTCTAATACGGCAACTTATTTTTGTCTGCCCCCTACTTGAACAATCAGAAATGTCGACCATGATTCCTTACGTCTGCTTATTGCACTGTGATACATCTGTTACTGAGGAAAATGAGCCAAATAACGCCAATTTACGACTAACGATTAATCGTTCACCTTTCACGATGGCTGTACACTCACGATCAGTTATCGTTTAAAATTTTGTATACATTCCCATAATATGCATGTTCCCGTATTTTATATTAATATTTCGTGTCTTTGCACCACTTAGCCCAAATGAACTTTGTGAATATTGAGAGAAGAACCGGCAATGGTATGGCTTGAGATTGAGACATTGAAGCACGTGTGGATATGTCATCGCCACTATGATTAACCCTTTCATCATATATCGGCCAAAGTCTCTGCACGTGTTTGTTATTAAGATTCAAATTGTTGTACATCGAAGTGGGGAAACCAAGAAGTGCATTTGCAGAAATACTAGTGCGCCAATTTATCTATAGTTCCAAAAATTACAGCCAGCCTAGGAGCTACTAAACTCTTCGGTTATCGATTCTCTCGGGTTTAGAATATTCCCTCGGGCTGCAATCACTTGCCTATGCCAGGTGCAAAAGTTTGCTTGGGCTTTTTGGTTTTTTGTTGTAGTTGTAGTGATTAAATTGTGGTGTGGGCTTAATGAAGATGGTCGCACGTAGAGACGAGTTTCATCAATCGCTGAGACTGCAGTGCTGGATAACTTTAATTTCCACGGTGTTTAAAATTATGTATATATTTTAAGGTAACCGATTTTTATACAGCTAAAATAAGATCACTACAAAGTCTGCTGTTAATATGTTTCGATTTTGATATACATTGTCTCGATATGAATATCTATTTGGGGATGGTGTACTGTCCAGCGTCAATCTTGATTAAGCCATAATGCATTATTTAGATTTTAAGGGTGTTTACAGGTAAGCTCGTAATAATAGCCATCAATTTTAAGCACCCAATTATTTATATGTGAAAGTGAATAAGATTTTTAATTTTTTACATTACGTTGAGCCTCGCTAAAAGCACTTATTTTTATCATGTCACAAATGACTAATCTTGTGAAGGGTTGTAAGAAATCCGTATTTTTATTTGTTTAAATCGCGCTTGACTATGGAATGCGCACGTCTTGAAAACGACATTTTTACCGACAACGTGGCTATTTTGCAATTGTGTTGTACCTACTTATGTGTGCATTTGCAACGCTATGCTCGTAACATGAACCGGCCAGATAACCTGGAGTAAGGCGCTTATGACTTTCCATCACGGTGAGCCCTGTGCTCTGCAACTGCTAAGGGTTGATTGCCTCATAAAGATCGAGGCTTTGGGAAGGACATACTCCAAACTTGCGCGTATAAAAAACTTATTAGTCGTTTTGTCATAATTCGTTCATGACTAATCTGCAGGCGTGTACTTCTATAACAAGCCAAGTGTGATTATTCTTCGTGTATCATAAATATCTCAAAAAGTGTCGGAACAAAAGTGATTACAGATTCCTAGAACCAACTTGCGGCCTTGTTGTGAAAGATGTCATTTAAATTTTGGTCAAAAGGCGACGAGTGTTCTTGGGATATTTTTGCGACAAAAATGCCATTGTTTTATCTAATATTTTTTTGTATTATCTGTATAAATTATACTGGCTTGTTATTAAACAGTGCTTTTTTCATCCAAGATTGGTTCTAATTAAATCAATAACTTGTGTTCGGACTTTTTGAATAAATACGTTGTTGTAATTTTTTTCACTTTTAAAACAAAGTTTGTAAGTAAATGTGAATATTTTTGTTAAATTCGTTTTGTATATTTATATTGTATTTTTATTCATAGGTTTTTTAACATCCGCATCAGAAAATGTAAGTTATACTGATGTATGTCTCTGTATGTAATACAAGTAAATGTTAGATAGATTTGGTGTGATAACTAATAAAACAAGTCGATAATTAAATATTTGTTTTATTTTAAACTATTGGTTGGGATAGAGACAAGTTATTTACGCGATGGGAAAAAGAATTTACAGTCAAATATCTCGGGCCATAGAGACTTGACGTTTTACTCCATCATTCATCACTTTTCTGGCTCACGCAGACTTCTGATTCACCCATCTGCCAATATCTAGCCTATCGCATATACATAACTAGCTGACCCGGCGAACTTCGTAGCGCCTAACAGTCAAAGAATATTTGTTACCACTTAACTGAACTATACCGTGTTACCATTTAATTTAAGCTTTTATGAACGTAATACAATGAATACAAAAAAAATGGTATTTTATTATGACGCGCTGTTAATATGCCTGCGCTGCCCCCCCTCCCCCCCCCACGTCTGTCCTGCCGCAATTCACATTAGAAACCTCTAAAATAATCAGTGTTTCTCTATTATATTATACATATAAACCATCCTTATTAATTACAAAAACAACCGCATCAAAATTCATTGCAGTTTTAAAGATCTAAGCATTCATAGGGGCAGACAGCGGGAAGCGACTTTGTTTTATACTATGTAGTGATACGTACTCCTGTAATTTATATGTATGTAATATTGGAGTTATTATTAGCATGTATATCTAATACTAACACAAGTACCTACTTTGAATGATTGTGAATTGTTCAGTAGAAAAACGTTTGTAAAACTCACTGAATGTCTGAAAAATATAAAGCTTTATTCTGTAAACAGCTAAAAATAGGTTGTGAACATCTACTCCGTCACATAGAATAAACATTTCGATGCTTTGGAATTGGAAATTCGAAATTTGGTATTTAGAATAGGATCAAAACAATACGCCTTGGCGTAACACATACAATTTCCATTACAACGCAAGTCGCATAATAGGTATTAGCCGTCTTTTTTACTCCGTGCTGAACGTGTAACACCCAAATAGAGATAGTAAACAATATTGTAATTGTAGGGGTCGCGAGGATTTAAACAAACTGCGCTACCACTGCAAGCTAATTCATGAATTTAAATGTGACGTCGAAAATTTATCTAAATCCACTTCGACCGCTGGATCGCTTCTAAGTAATAATTGGTATTTAATATACAATCGGTCAGCAAAAAAGTGTGATATATTAGCCGTTTCTTTCGTTCTGTAGTTGAATGAAATTAATGTGAAATTAATTGGTTTGATAGTTATAAAAGTCATTTCTAATACTAACTTATATTAAACAAAATCGGTTCAGCTATGTAATTCTATGAAGCATGAGCATAGATGACAATCGTAGTTGAAATAAAAAAAAATGTTCAAACAATTATTTTTATTCACATATTAAACAACAAGGATTACATAAATGCTCAATTTTTATAACAATATTAATATTATACATATATTCCACACTCTAATACTTTTACCACTTAACGACAAATTTATTGTTAGCGACAACTTTATTGATAATGAAAAATAATTTTCAATATACTGTGCTGCTAAAATATGATAATAGAGTTAACGTGTACATTCAACAACAGTAATATCATAGACAAAATTATATTCCGCTTCACGAGACAATCCGATATACATACAGTCCATTGCGTTACACGTTAGTAATATTCCCTTTAAGTTTGTTTATTTTAACATATAGCGAAACATTAAACGTACGAATATGGCAATATAGAATTAGTAAATAGGTTTTTTTTCAACAAACGACCATACAACCATAAATGCATATGAATGTAATCTATAGACGCATTATTTACAGAATGCAAATCAATTGGATATAATATTGTAAGTGATGTGAATGTGACATGATGTCTTTCTATTTTTGTATGAATTGTTATTTAAACAATTTTTAAATGTTAGCATCTATATGGGTATTGTAACGAACCCAATAAATCCTTAAGTTTCCTCTACTGTTTGTTAAAGATCATGTCTTGTTGGTTGAGCGGGGTATTAAAAATCACATTAGCCTATAATTTAGTACAGGGATCTTTTCTCCAGTTTTTTATTGTAATATATTGAAAAAAATAGGCATTATTACATTTCGGATTTTTTTAAATATTACTTGGACAATATGTATTAAATACAATCTTATTGTATATTATTATAAAATCTCAATAAGCCAAGAATAGTAAATCTTTATATACTTAGTACTTGAATAGACTGTTTACGTTTAGCAAGGAAATGTATATACACTACCGTTCAAAAGTTTGGAATCAGTAAAGTTTTAGCCTACAGAAACAACATCCTGCAATAAATCATTAAAAATACGTATTGTTATTAAAGATTATGGTTTTTACGACCTTATATATAACAATATTTAACAAAAACACAAATTTTTCGATGACTATCCCTTATTTTGTTAATGAGCTGACACACGTGTTTTATGACCTCTTAGGTTGCAACACCGCCACTTGGGGATTTCTTAGAATCGGCGACTTTTGCTATTGTTGCTGTAATTACTGGGGTATAATCTTTAAAACATGAGTACATTATTTCAAAAAAACATCAGTTTAGAGTTCAGTTGCATTTGAGACGTTCATGTGATAGTTTCAACTGTTCGCAAGCGCATAAAATGGCAAAAAGGAAACAAATTTCACTTGAACAGCGAAGTGCCATCTGTACTTTGAGGGAGGAGGGATATTCGATCCGCCAAATTGCAGAAAAAGTCGGTGTTTCATACAAAGGTATACAGTATACTCTTGTACGAAAAGAAGCTACTGGAAGAAACGAAGATCGGAAGCGATCTGGACGTCCTAAATCTATGACTAAGCGGGAAGAGAACTACGTTGTGATGTTATCTAAACGAAATCGACGATTAACTGCACCACAAATTGCTGCTACTTTAAATGAAACACGAGAAAAGTCAGTTTCAGTAACAACTGTAAAAAGACGTTTACTGTCTGCTGGGCTAAGAGGATGTGTAGCAGCCAAAAAACCAAGATTAACTAATA
>DWFO01001496.1:0-15688 GCA_018246595.1 Mimoniades nurscia nurscia | reverse complement strand
AAAAGATGCAGAAGCACACCTATGGAGTTTCTTTCGCCGCTTCTTCTCCATAGCGAGGCATTTTCCGAAGCGGTGGTGGTTTCATCTTGACGTACAAAAAGTGTTGTAATCAACCAATTTTGAATAAATGATATTTGAATTTGAATTTGAAAGAAAGATCCCACAATATGTACGTTTGCATGTATGTAAATATATTTGCAAATTGTTTTTTATATGTATATGTGTCTGTACATCTGCGCAGTGTGCGTGCCCCAACTTATCATCATCACCTGGGTTGACTGGTAGAAAATTCCAATTGGCGTTCAGTCCGCCGAATAAATAAATAAAAATATTAAAATAAATATTAGCTCAGGAGCCCAAGTGGCCGTGTGTTACATTGTACGGACGCAATAAATCAGATAACACTAACACGACTACGGGAGCCACTTCGTCAGCCAGAAATATTGCCAGCCTCCGCCACACACACCTTTTTTTCATACGGTACGTATTTTTTTAAAATAATCTCTGTTGCGTGTCCGACGCAGGTACTTGTTTGTGTAAATTCGATTCGAAAACAAGATTAGATGTTACTAGTTTGATTATTATTTAATGTGACAGTTAAAGTTCAAGCTTTCTATTGTTATAAAATAGGAGTTATGAATTAGTATAGCGTAACTAAGATAAAAAAAACATAGTAGGAAATTCGGTTAAAATAATATTTTTTAAGCTTCAACCCTGAGTTTGAAGTCTGAGCTTGAAATACTAGTAGCTGGGAAGATTAGATCCGCAACGCTATATGTTATATAGAGAGGGGGGGGAGGGGGGGGGGTAGAATGTTTTCTGTAAACGTTGGTTGGGTAATGTTAATAAAGTTTTATAAAGTTCATCGTAGTGAAGCCGTGCGTGCTCTAGTATCGAGAGGTTCGCGCCAAACGTTCATTGCTATTCGCAATGCGTCGCGCGCCTCGCACACGAAACCGTTCACTTCATTGTTCCCCTTTCCACTCGTGTTTAATAGTTAACGCTGCAACATTCCAATTTTAAACTTTTTAGTTTCTTTATTTATACGTACTAAAAATGGGTACAAAAGGGTTAGCAAAAAATGGCTATGATATACGTAGTAAACTATTACAAATATCATCGTTAATTACCGCAGTATAATAAAAAAATGCGCTCCTTGTTAGAAGTCATATGGTATGTTTTTCATATAATGCGAGCATGGTATGGTACCCTTCATATATGCATTTTTAATGAAAGACTAAACTTTGACACTATTTGTATTACATTTGCTCGTACCTACTAGTAACTAAGAACTATGGTGACCACGAAACGGTTATCATTCGAATGGGACATATTTTTGTTATAAGCACTACAAATATTCACTAATGGTTTGGACTTGTCGATATCAGCTTTTCACATATCGAATGACCTATAAAATATAATAACAATAAAACATGTGTTATAAAGCAACATGAGCACGTTAAAAGAGCGAAGTAAAAGCGGCCACGGTGTCGGACGCGGCGCGCGATGCGCTGGAATTCACAATTAAACTTTTACAATTCAGCGCCTTTGTCACACGGATTGCGACACACGGAACCTTTTGGGCGACATGGGCCTGGAACGTTTCCATTTGATTCTATACGAGAAATTCAACCACTTACGATTGTTTATTTAGGCCTTTTAGTTCTTTATTTAAAAGAATGCAATGTATGTATACCATATCTACTTTGAGGAGGACAACAAGAGAATCACTAATTAAGATAGTCTAACTATTCATCCGTTCCGTTGTATTTGAAATCTAGCACTTTTGTTCTGTAATCCTTAAATTTTAGAACACTAATCTGGCGGTGAACTGATTTCCGTTGGCCTCCATTGGATGGTGTTCTTTCCCCATTAGTTGTTGGTCGTTACATAATTTGGCATGTTCCTTGCCCGATCTACTGGTTAATTATAACATCACTGACCTTGTTCATGTATAAATTTCATCATTATAAAGTTTGTGATGAAGAGAAATACTGGACGTAATTCATAATTTGTTGAGCAACTTTGAGGCTGTCCACAATGTTTATAGTAGGTACAGTTGCGCTACTAGGCTCCGTATGTCATTTCTGGTAACAACATTGCTGGATCCATTCTGAATTCAGGCACTAAGAACAATAAAACTACAAGAGACTTGCACAAAAAGACGCCTCATTGTTTCTCTAAGTTCATTTGGATAACTTGACCTCCGGTAAAGAACTACAAGTTCGAGGGGAGTGCGGCTGACTGCGACCGGTAGAGTTGTCTCGGACATGATATTCGTCTTGTCCATGTTAATATTAAGAAGCGTCCATTGTGATGTACTAATGAGATCAATCTGTATAGACTTCGGGTTGTTCAACGAATTCACATGGATCATTGTATCGTCGATAGACCGTAGGCGTGTAATATGTTCTACAAGGTAGTTAATTCACAGACCTTTCCACTACGCGAGTTTGAAAACGTCCTGTACAATACATTTAGCAGTTAGAAGTAGCATCGTATGATCAAAAGGACTACCGTACTCCACGGTTACTGGATTTTTGGTTCATATATGTATTTACTTTTATATACATATGTCGTTTTCCTTTGTTTAGTTGGAACATGCGAAGGTCTATACGCGACTGTACTGTCAGTAGTATAATGTTTGATAATATTAAATAATGAAAGATATGAAACACTTCTATAAAACAGCTCTATAGCATCTACTAGCATCTGCTCTGTTACATGTGTATATTTCTCATAAAGACGAGACGTAGTCGACATTTGAAAGATCTTGAGATACTGCAATGTCGTGAACGATTCATTCTAGTGTTTATAAACTCAACTATTTTAAATTTGAACGTCCGGCAATTTATGTAACGTATCTGTTTTTCTCCAAATTATACGAAATCTTTTACAATAAATTTCAGTGCTGGGTACTTTAAGTGTTTAAAAAAAAATTACGACACAAAAAGCGCGGCGCGTCTTGTAGCTGGATCAGAATCCGAGCGTGGTGGAATTTGCAATTAAAATTCTACTTTTTTGCTATGTATAACAATTGTATGCTTTTAAGTGGATTTGTTTCTTACATTAAATTTATGGTCTTAAGAAAGTCCTTAAATTTAAATAGCCGTTGCTACAACAGTGAACGTAAATGCGTTATGGAAAATTTATACGTAACGTAACTTCACGCCTGTAATCCCCAAAGAAGTAGGCAGAGGAATGCAGAACGTTTACATCCCACTATGGAATAGGTTGCGAGCCTATTGCCATGCATCGGGCACATATGGGACCGGGACCTCCCGATCGGCAGTGCACTTGCAACAAACACGACCAACGAGGCAGTCGAGTCGAGAAAGAAACTCCATATGTACTCTAAGGCGTGCAAAGTTGGCCACCTGCTCTTCACCGATGTGTCAAGACTCCCGTGTTCTATAATATGTAGATATTTAGTAGATAGCAGAAGGAAGACATAAGAGTAGTTTTGTTTAATGTATACTCGTATAAGCAGTAGTAAAACTTTACTTTCGTATTAGATGGTAACAGGACTGCAGATAGTATACATTAGCTATATTATTCCAGCCAGTATTATGTTACTATGAATGCATTTATTAATACTAGTATCGCTTGTGGTCGTAGCTCGGTGAGCTGCGTTTCAAATTATGCGAAATTCATCTTGTGCATAATCACAGCACTCCCACACAAACAATATGGATACACCGATCAAAAAATTAATGGTGCCAATTGAAGGAGCGATTTACCGTTATAAACCGTTGAAAAGAAAACATTTCCGACGCTCATAGATTTCACATGGGAAAACCATCTTCTCACTCTGACGAATCTAACCTGCGTTATGTTGCACATATCCCGATGGAAGATACACGCGACAAATCCGAATTGAAATAGGTACGTGTATCGAACATTCTAGATAACGTACTGCACGGCGACCGCATGCGTTTTGTTATTATACAGATAGATGTATGCCATTTAAGACTTTTCACGGAAGTCATGCTATTATTAAGAACTGATGGTCTCCACAAGTATATTCGTGGACTCAAACCACACTCTTCTGACTGAAAAGTTGATTATATTAACAATTGCATGGTGGTAGCAACGGTACTATTTTATACGTTTGTAATTGACTCCGATTTTATAAAACTGACAATAATATAATAGCGTCAAGAAAGAAACGAACATATAAATGTCGCCCCTTTTTTTTGAATAAAATTAAAGTAATTGACGTATTGATTTTCGTGATGATAAGCAAAATTATGTCACAAAACGTCCATCTTTCACACCAAATGTTCTCTACCGACTTTCGAATGGATTATGGATATACATATTATGCGGATTTTTCTACATGATATATTAAGGTACTTATTATTTGGTTACAATCCATTTTCTCGTATAAACCTTATACAGAAATACATTTTACATAAGTAGGTACGTTCAAAATATATAATCCCGTTATATTTCTTGAATAAATTTTTCAAATCAGTAACTCCGAATAGTAATAATTAAAAAACATTTCTGAGATAATCCAAAGTCCTTTTCATTTCATTCCAATTCGAATTGTACCATATGTACCACCAATGTACCACCATTTTCTTGTTAACACTTGCCTTGAGATACTTGTCGTAGGTCGCAGTGAACCTTTATATCGAGGCGACAACGTGCATTTGCAAGTCTC
This sequence comes from Mimoniades nurscia nurscia, assembly GCA_018246595.1. Classification (NCBI taxonomy): domain Eukaryota; kingdom Metazoa; phylum Arthropoda; class Insecta; order Lepidoptera; family Hesperiidae; genus Mimoniades; species Mimoniades nurscia. The sequence goes on along the minus strand of DWFO01001496.1, from coordinate 11,019 downwards.
ACTAGTCTCATAAAACTAACACAAATTAATTCTGAGTTTGAATAAACGTGCGAGCAGTAACAGTAATCCGAGCGGTTCATTCCGCACAATGGACCTCTCGCGGCAGATTAAGGGGAACTAGCGTCGCGAGGCAGCTTGTAGTGAACGTATACTTTTTAAATAAAGCTTCGCTGCACTAGGCACTTACATGCAGATGTTGGGTTCTCATGGCGTTAAAACTAGCTCGTCGGTCGAATGTACAAGTGTGACTGTTGATCGAGAGGTGTTGGATTCGACAACCGAGTCGGACAAAATGCTTCTTTGTCCGTCTCGGTTTTTCTAAGGTTTTTCTCCTTGAAAATACTAGTAATCCAGCTGTATGTCAAGTACGTGACAATAGGCTCCACGTCCATTCCACGGTAGAAAGTACAAATGACAATAACTCGCAGGAGAGTACTTCACTCTTCTGCCTACCCTTTCGGTTAAACATATCTGTGATGTTATGAATAGAGCAGCGAACGAAATGCAGCGGACATACACGGTGGCTGCCATCTATGTTTATATTCAAATGATCTCGTCTCAACCTAAAGTAGCTAAATGAGTGGTACTACTTGATGCGCACTACTGACTGATATAAAAACGCCTAGTAACACTTAGTATTTGTTAGTGTAAATTTTATTATAATCTGAGCTATTTGAGATTGGTTATAGAAATGTTTGACGCTCGTAAGAACTTAGATGGTCGCTTCATATTTACGTGAACCAGCTGCTACACGCTTCATATTCAAACGAAAATTTCTTCACTAACGTCTGAATCACTGTAGATAAAGATCTAGAGGTGGCATGGTCCAGGGCGAACCAGCAAGCAAACCAACGAGCAAGAAGGCTGGTTTAAAGTGTCGGCGAATAAATCATAATTATGTGTCTAAGTCCATATATTAGAGATCATAGGCATCCGTTGAGGGGTTTTTGGACATAACACCCGCGTTGAACATGCGGGCTGGGGATCTTAGAGCCAGGCTACTGGCATGACTCGCTCCTGCCTGTAGGCGGCCAGCTGCATCATACCACGATCAACCAGCGTCGGTCGGGCTTAGTCTGGTACCTTGGCAAGTGGTCGAGGAATAGATTTGTTCTTCGCCCAGACACGGATTAATAAAACACTCATTAATTAATATATTAAAATTGTTCCGCATGCCAATAACTCGTAGTTTATTACTAACTTAACTAAATAGAAGACAATTAACGAGGGGAATGTAGTAATTAATTCTTACACATTAAGATTGATGATGATGACAATTTTAGATATGTATATAATATTTAAGAAAATTCGGCTGTATAAAAATTTGATTCTGTACACACAGTTTAACAGTCTGTCTGGAAGAGGATTAATAAAGGAAAGTAAGTAAATAATTCTTTCATATATATGTACATAGAACGTGAAAATAAACAGTGAAACGTTATGTAAATAGAACGTGAAAATAAACAGTCAAATTCAGAATGAAATCAGTGTACACAGAACACATCTGTAAAGAATATTACAGCAATTTGTTCAAATGAACGTTTCCCGCGAGTCAGCTCGGAGCTAAGCGGACATCGCGACGGTCGACAGCGGGGCAGCGCGTCGAATACAAATGGATTGAAGTGGCGAGAATAAATGAAAGCGTGAGGAATTATTTTATCGTTTTGTTAAAAATTAAAGTTAAGTGGCGTTATACTTTACACATAAAACAATTGAATGAATCAATGAAAAGATAATTCGGTGGTCTGCTGGTGACCAACGCGTTTGCTTAAGGCCACTTTTCAAGGCCTTCGATGAGGATTAACGACAATTATCTATCGATAAACCAATCTTGATTGTTTAATGCATCCTCCAAAGCATGTGAACATTCGTAGAAATTTGGCAGTAGAGGGCATTCATTCTAAATCTGAACACCTTCGATTTTGTATTACCAATCTATATACAGGAAAAAGCTATAATTATGGTATCATTGTCATGATCATCATCAGCCTATGGTAGTCCACTGCTGGCGCCAGGCCTCCGTATAATTACATATACCAATATTTCTCATAGAAGTAAGCAGAGCATTAAGGATTTCCACTCGCTACGATTCCAGCAAATTTCTTTAACCTGATCTACATTTATTAAAGCCGCTGTACATGATCGTCTGTTCAAAGAGATTGTAAATAATGGTTCAATTAATATAATTAATTAGAATACACCTAAGTGTTAATACGTATTGTATAGTTATATAATCACAAGGATAATTTAATACAGTACCTACAGGTAGCATAAGCTGAAGCTGAGAGTATCTTTAATCTTAAATGTTATGCGTGTATAAGGCATAAAAAATATCGTATGTCAAAAGGTCGAAATACGACGCGAAGCCTGAAGCGAACCACTCGCCCACACACTCCCCACCCTAGCTCCACCATATATATACTAATTGCTAGCTTTTATCCATGCCCGCTCTGCTTACTCAATTATTCCTTGACATTTATTTCCAGTATTTCCATATAAGAATCATTCGTACGGGTACGTGTACTAATGTAGGCTATGTGTACTAAATAGTAGGTACTGCTTAATTATATTACTTATGTAGGTATAGTACCGTTTATGTATCATAGAAAAAATTAAAATTCTACAATCATTCAAGTACTGAAGCCCAACAAAGAATATTGCTCTATTGAATTGTAGTGTAAATCATTATTTACCACTGTTTCTAATGTGCATAACAATTATTATAGTTAGCAGGTGGCACGCTTGTCTAAGGTCGTTTGAGGCGGTAACTCATCCCACTGCCGGCCCTACCACCTTGTCCTACCTTAGTTCTATATGACTTCCCCTAAAGATGTTAGCGACATATAATAACCACTTCGTTTGTCGTGAAGTACAGTTATAAAAATAATGAATACTTTCTTATAACATCCACGAATTGCGTTTCGTACTAAGATGTATACGTATATATTATTCTGGTACAAATTATAGTAAAAAAAAAGTAAGTAAGAGGTAGGCAGAGGAATGTAGAACATTCCCACGTTTCACCAGTTACTTTTATGTCCCACGATGGAATACGTGGTGAATAGTATATACTTATAATATAGTACATATCTAGAATGCTCATAACCTCACAGATTATTGCATTAATATACCGACTACAGAGCCTCTTTTGTCAACTATTCGACATACAAAGCTTTCGTAAAATGTTGGTTTAAGAGAATTGAAACCAATTAAGGAACACGTAGTAAATGTACGCTGTTGAATTTTATAAATGTGAGGTACATTTTTGCATCATTAAAAAAGGAAAACAATGAAAGGACAAGGCTTCTTTATTTCTTGTCCGGTCTTGTTGAAGTTGTTTTCCGGGTCGGTGGCAGATTAAAAAAATGTTCGTTTGTTTCAACTTGTGAGCACGCCGTAGGCTTATAATTAATTAGAAGATAACGATTGGATTTGATACATAAGGCTTCCATGTTTCAAACAACATTTAACAATTCGACTTTGACCTTTCCGCACAACGAAGAACACGACGGTCTATCTCGATTCAATATTAGATTCTCGTTGACATATGAATAATGAACTGATTAGCTATTTGATGTGGGCTTGTATGTTGATGTACTCTTCTTTATGTTCACAGCGTTATTGAGGAGGTGCACCGTATATAGGTGTAAAATGATTGCTATTAAAAATGAATATTTTAATGTTTTCGGTATGATTAGAAATTTTAATTTCGAATGAAAATCAAAAACTGCTATTGTTTTGCTACAAATTGTTTTTTTTTGAGGCTAACGATTTTCTTTGGTATGCCGAGAGAGTATGTTTCAAACGTAAATCTTGATGCTCGTGGGTGCTCCAGCGTCCGGTCTCTGACATGATCCGGATTACGTTGTATCTGTGGTTTGTTTCTCTTTATTGTCCTTACTTCACTTGTCTACGGTCACTAAGCCGATGCCTGTGCAGAGCTTACATTAATATACATATCATACCTTCACTGTTATTGTTTTGGTTAGTAACTCATGAAGTTTAAACTGTCTTGTAAGAACTCAGAGAATTAAGAAGAAGTCCAGATGAGAATATTGTAGTGATCTGTATGTAAAAAGGCTCTCTACTTAAAATAAAAAGTGAGTAAGAGAATAGTATTTGTACATAGGTATCTAATTCATGTAAAATATCAAATAAAAAAGTCACATCGCCCATGCAATGCTCGAAGAGGTAGCTAGAGGAATGTAGAACATTGTTTTACCAGTTACGTTCACGTCCCACTATGGAATCGGTGAGCCTATTACCATACACCGGGCGACAATTGAACTACGAGCCATTATTAAAAATGTCTACGATTAAATCTAAGAAAAACATCGAACAACTTAGAACAATCCTACAGTACCCGACCGGGTATTTGAACCCAAGGCCTCACCACTCGACCAACGGGGCAGTCGAATAAATATAAAATAGGTTGCTTTATAATTATTTTTGTTCGTGAAACTAATGGTCAATCGAATGGAATGGCTGGCTTGCGCTTCGCGGCGTTGATTTACTTCATACTGTTTTTCATGAAAATTCCACAGTGGGGAGTGCAATATTTAAATCATTATCATCATCAACAGCCTACCTCAGTCCATTGCTGGATATAGGCCTTCCTTAGTGAGCACCGTCGCGCCCCGTTCTCGGCTTACCGCATCCAGCTTCAGCCTGCAGCCTTTACAGATTGCAAATCGCATACTGAATTTATACTATACAGAAATATTGTCCATAACTTAATAGCTTTCTCAACTGGGCGCTGTTCTCAACTAAATAAAAAAAAAGGAACCGATTTGTCACTTACCGTTGTCACTCGGGATTGCTATGGGATGGGGGAAGAGGGAGGCGGTGAGTTTTTAATGATTCATATCTTTCTGAACGCAACGTTCTTTACGTCTGCTCCCAAATTCATTCAATTATCTTTTGTACATATTCACTAGGAGGTATATAGGTAACTTTCAGTTGTTCTGTAGTAGGTACACCTAAACGATTTTTCACAATTGTGTAGTTGAACAACGGGAGTTACAACTAAGACAGTCTGTTGATACAGCCAAAGATGCCTTCCCGCATGTGGATTTGGATGAGGCCCCTGTGGATCAGGTGGCATGACCATTTTGTTGCAATAAAATAATATAAAGAAACGGGTGGAACCAAGGTTCTGTCCTCGGATCCACATCTGGCTAGTTGCATACGGTGTTGTTTGCTTATAATTTATTTTAACACCGCCGTATACCTATGAATTATAAAAAATTGTGCGTTTTTGTTTTAGTGTATTAGCTAAGAGAGTAACAAGTAACATCACGCCTGTAATCCCCGAAGAAGTAGGCAGAGGAATATAGAACAGTCCCGCGTTTATAAATAGATAATATTGTTAAGCTAAGACGAACTAATAAAAAAAATAGAGTTAAAAATGTTAAAATATGATGATATTGACTTCGCAAGGTCCAGTGAAAGATAACCTTATAAGTCGGCAAAAGCTACATCGTCACCAGCTTCTTGACTCCAATGCTCGGCACAGAAAGGAATAAGTCGAGCGAAGTTGTCACATCGGAAGGTACGTATTTTTCGCTCCAATAAACAACTGCTTCAACTAACAATACAAGAATAAATATAATACTCTTACATACGGTTTAATAGTTTTTTGTATACAGCTTTATATTTATTTTGTAAAGAAAGAATGTGAAACACTGATTTGCTAACTCAAAAGAGAAAAATCTTGTAAAATCATGTGTAAGATGGAATCGCATGTACATATGTACACACTTATGTATGTTATGTACACCAGTCAAAACACGAGTCCGTTTTATGAATGCTGTACAGTCGCTCTGACACTTCGCGGTCCCTGAGATTAAATTCTGACAATGTTGCGCTTTTAATAATATTATAAAGATCTAAAGTAATAGAATGTTGAACAAAAATATTTTCAACTCCGATTTTAATAAGCTTTTATATGTAGTTAGTGCGAGACATCGAGTAACGAGTAAATTGTAATAACTGACAAGTAGATATGATAACTTGGTAATTTCTATGATAACTTTGATATTAATTTACGCTATTATCAGATTACGTGAGCCTGAAATTCGTGTACTCACTTTGTCGATATCTAAAATAATGAGGCGTTTAATTTCATGTTTCTAGATGGTCTGAATTTGAAACTGCCATTGAAGTTTTAAATAGAGTGTAAAAATGGATTAATTTTAATTAAATAATTAAAATTAACAGATGACATTTTGAGCTAATTCATTCTCTAGTACTCGTACCTACAGTCGAACTTGCGGTAAAGTGCGTTTAGTATCAATTATTGAGGAAATTTTTCAAAAATATTGGAAAAAACGTGCGATTCCGATTTTCATCAATCAATGTTCAGCGGCGAAACAAGACGCCATGATTCATTTCTTCGGAAAGACCCGGTGACGGCCGTGATTGATGCTAATCAATTTACCGTAAAAAAGCCTACGGCTTATACTGGCTTGGCGTACAGAAACTCATAAAGTCTGTTTAATTATGATATTATGAAATAGCAGTGAGCCTAGGATGAAGTTTCTAATTCTACAGAAAACACTATACAGGTGGAAGTTATGAGTTCACCTATACTAATAGACAGTTAATTTTTTAGCGTAAGATGCCATCCAATATGTCATCTATAATGCATACGTACATATAGATACAAATTTCTTCTAATGAGTCCTTTAAAAATAATTTGTAAACGACGAGTGTTTTTTCATCACAGTTCAATAAATATATTGCGATGTAGGTATGTAAAGTCACCGACGAGTCGATCGGCTTGAAATAATATATTTTCTTTTAGGCATGTTTAAATATTTACTTGGACAATTTGAATTTATGTTTCAAGAGCAACGTTTCTCTCCTCCCGGGAGACGACCGCCCTCGAACGAGGTCCTCTGAATACATTATAACACGGATTATAAAGTAGACAAACTTCGGCCCCGTTAGCGGTTTCAGACTAAATTATCTTCAACTTCTCAGGTGAGGTTTTGTAAAGTCACGACCACAGCGTCGTCAACAAATTGTGATTTTCGAGCAATAGCCTTATAACCGTAGTTAAATTGTAAATGCGGAAGTGGTTCTACATAACTGATTTTTAATGAAATTAATTTTATACATATCTATGTATAAAATTAAAGAAATCAAACCAGACTGACTTCTTCAGGTTTTAATCTTAAAACCTTTCTTTAATAAGTTTTTAAAACTATTTCACATAAGCTGACATTATTATTTCTGAGCATTCCAACGGTGTACATTCCATTCCTCTTTAATAATGATAAAGATATAATAGTTTTGAATATTTTTTTTTATTTTACGTAATCGCCTACGGAAAGCCGTACAACCTTTTATAACAAAAGTACTATTTTTAGAAAAAAAGTTGTTAATTTTTGTTAAATTCCCAAACTGCCCTTTTGGCTATGTCGGTTGCAAGCGTGACTTCTGATCGAGAGGTTCAAGTCCCGGGTCGGGCAGTATTGAATTTTATTAAATAAGTTTTAGCAGTAGTGGCTCCGTGTCTGGATATGTGCCCGATGTATGGCAAAGATGTGGGAGTGTACTACACTCCTCTGCCTACCTCTTCAGGGATTCCAGCGGTGAAGTTCCGTTACATTCTGAAGCATTTTCCTTATTCCCTTGAAACCCATTCTTAAAATTCCTGAAAAGTGATCTTAATATTTCTAAAGATTGAGGAAAATCATTATTATTTAAGAGAAATGATGAAAATATTGTAAATTTTTTGCTGACATCATTGATAAATGAAGAATTTGTGCTCAATCACAATGCATTTACTTCTCGTGTACATTGCCGCGTACGGGTCTCTTCTGCGATAGCAAGAGAACTGGAATATTTTTCACGGTGCTATTCAAATTCAAATGGCATTTATTCAAAATTGGTTCCTTAGCATCCTTTTTATACGTCATAATGAAACTACCTAAGCATTAGCCAGCCAGTTTATTAAATGTTGTAACAAATGTTACGGCTGAATATCTTTCAGGCCGCTAGTTGTATGGCGCTAGTAAAGAGGCTAGACTGTTGATTGAATGGCTAATGAAGCTAGTTGCCTGCGACATATACACAATATTTTCATAAATATACTAGCTAGGCACATTTAAAATTGTAATAGTTCCATTCAATCCAATTCCAGTTGTTTTATATCGTTTTTAAGGCCTTTGGCTAGGTTATTTTTTTTTTCTATGGGCATCACTTAGGATGGATTCTATAACATGCCCTAAGAAACGTTGGAAACGTTGGTAAAAAAAATTACCTGGTGGTCATCTAAACAAATGCCCAGCAGGCCTCTCAGTATTAATTTTAATAAATCCGGGAACGCCTTAGAGTTATGCGTGTATTGATAATAAGAATTAAATATTGCAGTTCACAGGAAAAACATAATTTCACTATCTGAGAAACGCGTGTTGACAACGCTCTTTTGTTTATTAAGTTTAACAGGCATTTTGCAAATCTGAATTTTGAAGAGACGTTCAAGAAGATTTCAAATATTTGCCTAAACACTCCTAATTAAGTAGCTTAATTTACGGCCATCTTCTTTAAAGACGTAAATGATTTATTTCTGCAGTTAAATATAAACCGTATACCCTTTGAGATAAGTATCAAATTAGGTAAACTGCAAAAACTTAGTGACCAGTACATGCAATATCTTGTCATTATGCGTTCATTTCAAAATTAAATGCTCTATTCTACATAAATCTAAAGCATTGTATGCGCCTGTGGAATTCTAGTGCAATTGAACACTACATCGTCACCATGGTTTCTGGGTTTTGCTGGATTCTGCAGCTAAGCGTTGGTTATTTACGACACAAGCTCAAAACGTCCGAAATCAACATGGCATTCGTACAGATTTGTATTTTACAGTGCAATAAATAAATGTTATTTTTGTTTACTAGCACATTGTATTTTAGTACCTTTAGTATAACATGAGTTTAGATGCGAAATGTTATCGTTATAACTGGCGAGTGCAGAGTCATCATCGTTTCTAACCTATTTAGGTACTAGTGACTCCATTATCCACGCTAACATTGGACAGAACGAAGTTAATTCTCGCTTTATAGTCTGCTTAATGATACGTGTCTAATTTCTAGTCATGAAAAATTGCAAAAATGTCAAAGAATTGAAAACTTTCTGCGAATTCTGTACAGTACCGTCATTGGAGGTTATCTGGAAGGTTCTATTCAACCCTCATTAGTGACTGATATTACAAATTTGGAAAATTTATTTCTATTTCCAGTGGTAGCTACTTAACATATACAAGTTACTGATACAATACATATAGGTATGACAAGTTGTTGTCAATAAACACCTCATTAAGAATAATGTATTGATTGGCTAATAAGATGATGAACTCATGTATTTACCTCATAACATTATTAACTTATTTTATTTTTGTATTGAAGTAGATCCTTGATACAAATTCTACCCTTCATAACGGGTAAACTGATGAAGGACGCCAATAAGCATTAAGTCCGCAAAATTTAAAACTGAAAGCTACATGACATTCTTTACAGCTTCTTTGGGATAGCGGGAAACTGTTGAAGCTTTATTATAATTTACTGCCTCAACAGCACGCCAACATTAATTTAAACGAAACACCTTTTATAGCAACTTTTCTATATTCGTTTACTCGTAAATTATTAAAACAACTCATCCAATTACACATAGCTATATTATTAACATTAGGTTTCAGTTGGTTTAAACCACGGCATCGCCGATTAGCCTCCAAGACTCCATCTCGCAACAACTCCCGCCTTGTGCCAATACTATTGAATTTTTTCCCACCATTTAAAAAAAAAAGTCATTTAAGTAAAAAAACCAAAAAATCAGTGTGTCTGGAAAACATAAAATTTAACTGCTAGCTTGACACCGCGTTTACATGTTTGGTTTTTAATAATTCGTGGTAACTTATTTGGTGTTATGAGCAGAGCAATAAACGTAAGGTCATTTCTGTAATTCAAGAAGTGGTAGGCAGAGGAGTGCAGTACACTGGTGAAACCTGGAAGGTTTCAACAGTTATGTTTTCGTCTCATTGTGGAATAGGGGATGATGGAATATATAACACGTATGTATATGTATATATATGTTCTTACTTGCAAATATAATGTGTTTTAACTTAAAGCAGCTTCAACTGAAATGCTAAGCGTGAGAAATTCTCTGGAATTCGTAATACGTATTATCCACTGTGGATTCAAAATCCACCGGCTACTACTTGTCGCCAATAGCTGACTGTTCAGTATTAATCATATCAGTACAACCTATGTCACTGAAGCATCTGTTGCTTATAGTTGGGTTGAGGTAATTGGGTACTTATACAATATATCCTTCTGTTACTATGGTAACGTAAAGCTTCTCTTTTCGGTTCTACTTCTAAACAAAATAATTGTGCTAGCATTTTCATCACATTACATAATGTGATGAAAAAAGACTTTTTTTTTTCAATGTGAGAATCAGTTTAAATTTCGCGTGTCTAGAGTCTAGACTAAACAGCATCAGGTAAAACTTCTATTAACTAGGTTACTTAAGGAAGACAGATGCTGCAGCGTAGCTAGTTGCACAGGCAGTGCAAGCTAAGCGACATTGCACTTAAATAAATTGCGATTTTCATCCCCCTCGGTTGCGCTCTACTAACAATAAAAATATAAAAAACCTAAACACAGAGCAAAAACCATTGTTTGAATTGAACTCGCTTTGCTGTCAGTGTCGTGTCTAAAAATACTCAGCGTTAGACAATGAATTACACGCACAAAACAAATTTTCATTTGACCTCCCCGCAGCCGCAGCGAACTGCGACGACAATGTTGACTATTGGTTTTTTTTTGCCTAGGGCTGCGTACATTCCACTTATATATCCAAAAAACTTTTATCCGGATATCTAAGTTATTTTCAGTGACTGCTTTTTTCGATTTTATGATGACATGATAAAATTTGACTGCCTCGTTGATCGTGTTGGTTGCGAGTGCGACTGCCGAACGGGAGGTCCTGGGTTCGATTCCCGGGTCGGGC
>DWFO01001495.1:0-15689 GCA_018246595.1 Mimoniades nurscia nurscia | reverse complement strand
TTACCATACCACAAGCTCTCTTGACGCTTAGTTTGGGATCAGATGGCCGTGTATGGAGATGTCCCGAGATATTTATTTTTATTTTTTATATCAATGCAGCAGAACATTGTCCCTATCTCATAAGGGCAGGCTTGACGATATATTTCATAGATGACCACGGATCCGTCGCTGAGCTCGCGGACAGAGCAATCACACTTTAATAGTACGCGTTTAGCGTACTTAATTCTGACAAAAGTCGCGTTCAAAGATTCCTTTACATACAGGTCAAGCTAATGAAAGTGTCGTAAGAAAAACACATTATATTTGCTATCAACTCACGTGTAAAGCATCCCCTAAAGAACATAAAACAGAATTCTCGTCAGCTGCAATCGAGTTCCACGTAAAACTCCGTTTAAACTACCCCGTGTTTTTATCTATTTTCTTTGGCTAGTAGGTAGGTACTCCTCGGTCGGAGCTTAACAGCCAGCCATCGAGAGCGTAACAGCGAGCTGGCTCGTGAGCCGACCAGAAACACGAGACCCCTCGCGCAATAGATACTTAAGGCGTCTAAGCGTTTTTTTTCACATGGTAATCGCTACGAGCGCTCGAACATTTTCAGTTCCGTCCCTTTTATTGTTCTTTGTCGTATTTCGTTTTAATGGACTTCGATTAATAAAGGATTAAGTTAATGTTATGTTGTTGTATGACGAAGTGAAAGTCGGCTATGTACATAACATCACGCCTGTAATTAATGAAAAGGTGGGCATAGGCGTGTAGTACACTCCCACATTTAACCAGTTACTTTTACGTTCCATCATGGAATAGATGGTGAGCCAATTGCCATACACTGGGCGTTAATCTAGACTCTGACCTGCTAGAAATTGTAACTAGGAATACAAAGTTCGAAAATCTAATAATACCCAACGCAGGATTTGAATCCAGGACCTCTCAATCACCAGTTAAGTTTGCGAAATCTGGACTAGTTGTGTTTCTCAAAATATCGCGTAAAGTTATGTAAGAATGGTTATATAAGGTACTCAATGATCTCTGCCTACATTATGTATGACTTGGCATGTGACAATAATAATAATCTACCCTTTTATAAACTACTTTTGATGCAGAAGTGGCTGGAGAGCCCTTACTTCCAAGACTGTTTTTGGTAGTCACGAGCCTCACACACGAGTACATGATTGAAAGAAAGAGCCTTATAGAGTACCATATTTCGCATGTTACGTATTTTATAATATCAATTTTAATCCCTTTAATATTAATGATATTAAAAGAGAATGATTGCCTTAGTTAACGACTCCGTTAGCCACATCTGGTAGGATATATTTTCGTTTTTATTATAATGTGGCCTTTGTTTTGCGTTTCAGTTCTAACGACCGTTAACGTCAGTCAGAACGCGGGCGGTTGAACAGTTTACTAACCTCGTTAGGGCTGCCACAAACATTCAAAAACATTGTTTTACTAATTAATTTGGTAACGTTGGAAAAAGTTCAAAATTTCGAATCGAATAATAAAATTAAAGATAATTTTGTGTAACTTATAAACTGAAAAGGAGATTACATTTCACGAAGTTATTGTTACATCACAATGTTTATTTTGTGTTTGCGTGCTGACAATTTTTGAAGTTATACTTCTTTTGGCGCGATTGGGAAAAATTGTGAGTGAATTTTTACGACGCGCGCGCACACCGACAGATAAGTGCGACAGTCTGAAGTTAGTTGCTACCGACAGACAAAAGCAACACCCTAAAGTTAGTTGCGAACCTTTTTGTTTGTTTTTTCTTTCATCTGCTCAAATATGTATTTATAAACGTGTGTTAGCCCTACACTGACAGATACGTCTCCGGTAGTTGTTCCAATTCCTGCAAAATGAACATAACTTCCTTCTTCTATTGCGTTAGTTTCAATTCCAGGCGTTTCTGGATCGATGATGTGTGTGTTTGTGATTTCATGTCTCGTTTCCCTCAGGGTTGTCAACTTTAGAATTGCACAGATTACTGTATCATCTCGCCAGGTTCCCTTACGGGGTTAGCAGATAACATCAAGTGCCAGGCATACTATAATTTCATAAACTGGAAATGTAAAGTATTATAATTGATTGCAACATTGGAAGCAACGGCGGTCCGCGGCTGCCGATGGAAAGATCCTTTGGTTCGAATCCCGGGTCGGTTATAGATCCCGGGTTAGGATTTTTGTAACTTGTTGTACAAAATTGTCGTAATGATTGAGAGTCAGGAAATGTGCCCGGTGTATGGCTCACCGCCCATTCCATAGTAGGGCGTAAACGTAACTGGTGAAACACGAGATTGTACTAGACTAATACACTTGAGTATACTACACTGTACCGCCTACCTCCTCGTGGATTATAGGCGTTGTGTTACCAAGATCTCTATTTACTCGTAACAAAAGGTGAAGTCATGATAAATATAACAATAATGGTATAAAAAATCAATGTCTAAAAAATAATTATCATCCGAAATGAAAACAAATCCAATTTTCATGTTCTCTAGGAAAACCTTATCGCTGTTAGCGGGTTAATGGCATGCCTGTAGTGCATTATGGCCTAAAGCAATGACACATAATTGTTACCCGTATGCTTACAACATTGTCTAGATTTATAAGGGCGCATATCAATGTCATGAGATGATCATTATCAACTACATTTTGATCAATACCGACTTTAATGAATGCTTTGATATATGTATGTATAGCGTAATTATTGGTACATATGTATTTTTGAACATCTAACAATGGTCTTTGTTGAAATTTGAGATTTATGAAAATATATTTATTACAAATTTATTGCTAGTTTTATATATTGCCAAATATTGTTGCGCCTATTTCGTCATATAATTCTTTTTTGCAACTTGCAACCCAGTTGGCGCCAAAACCGCGCTGGTACTTAAAGAGCGTGAAAAAAAATCATTACGTTGAATTTCAAGATCGTTTTATTTACACTCAACTAAGAGTTATTTTACTATATACTTTACTGCTTTGTAATAAAGAGCTAAGTGGCAATTTGTGCAGCTAGTGGGTCCCAAAATAACAATGTTCCCGCGTTATTGGAGCGAATATGGTCCGCAATAAAACGCCCGCTTATCACGTGACCGGGGCCCGATGGAAAATGGCGTCGTTTCCCCGCGTTGCTTTTGTTTCTTTACCTATTTTATATATAAAAAGTAATTTTTGTATTTATTAAAATAGTGAACGCATTTGTACGTACTTACTGAACATCTTAAGGAAATCTTAGTGTGTATTTCTTACTTGGTAAAATAATTATTCAATTTTTTTATTGATTCGTAGTAGGTACTGATATAAAGTTGATTGAATAGTTTTTACGGCACTAGTAACATCTTCTTCCATATATTTACAAAGCAAGGGTTATGTTTTTTCCTTCTTTAAAATTCTGGATTTTTTCTAAGATTCTCAAATATGTTTATGAAATAAATAAAACAACTAATGTCGAATTGGTTTGCAATTAAAATATATATATTTTAACAAGCCATTATTACATTGTAGGTATAAGCTGTACCTACTGTTTACTTTAAGAGAAACTTAATTTGTGTGTAGGTAAATAAATGTAAACATTCAAATCAATCAACGAACACAAAGCGGAAATTAAAGGAACACCACAAGCATGGTGGTTAAGTTGCTTCAGAGAACAAATCAAGCGGGGAAGAAAATAAGCCGGCCTTTGAAATTGGAAATAACGATCGCAGCAGGGCTCAAGTGGACTCGCCGGAAATTCGGTTTGGCTAAGGACACTTCTTTACGAAACATTCTCTTTTTATTCTTATATAAACGCTGTGAAATAAATGATGAATGTGAAAAAAAATCACGTTTGTTATGTACGGATGGAGGTGTTTGGAATCGGTGTTCTCTGTCTTTCCTGCGAAGAAACTGGCGGGACTATGTAAATAATATAATTTTTGTTTTTTTTTTCTGTAATGATTATTTTTCTTTTATTTTCAACATTTTCGACTAAGTGTAACCATTTGACGTCATACTAAGGACGCAGGTTTCTAAGGACAATTGTGAGCATCCCTCAGACGTGCTACTGAAAACCTAAATTGTTTCTTAATGTCATAGATAACACCAATTACGTACATTTTTGCACCTCTTAATGATAAAATTGTACAATTTGAAAAAAGAACGCTCATCATTGCAAGTCTCGTCCCATACGAAATGGGAATTTAATTAAGTAGCCGAGTCACCGGTACCTGGGCGGGACGGAGTGAATCAAGAAGGAAACGAATGAGGGATTCTAATATTCTAGTGCTGGTCCTCCTGACGGGTAATAACGGACCTTGCAGGGCTCGAGCCGACCCGCCGGAAATTTGATCTCATCAAGGACTCTTCACATCGAGTTCGTCCTTAGATAAACGTTGTAAATGTAACGAGAATGGACAAATTTAATTAAAAACAGGTAACCGTGGATGTTTTTAGACATTCCCATTGTTCAATTTTATGGCACTTTACGACATTGTTGAGTCCGTTTTTACTGTCTGTATTATGTTACCCGAAACATTAATCTTGTTGTTTTTCGACGTGAATTCACGTCTGATTGTACACGGTGTATGTTGTTACAGACAACAATGTTCACATTTCGAATGCTTAATTAGGACGATTTGGCCAATCTTCTTTATATTGCTGCGCTTAGGTGGCGCCAGGTTTTTCTAACTTGAAATTCTTAATGGTATTACTGGGTCAGGATTTGTGCTCATGGTGTGGCATTGTATGACAATAGGCTCACCCTCTGTTTCGTGGTGAGACGTAAAGTTAAGTAGTGAAACACGAATGAGTACTACACTACTTTGCCTACCCCTTCGGAGAGATATAAGTGTGATGTTAGGTTACAAGTATCGTTATCGTTATTCGTGCAACGTTTTCAGTAGGTATTACAAGTAAAAGGAATTATAAAATATCTTGTTGTTGTCACAAGTTGATATAAAACTTGTTAAAGATTATGATAGCGGAGTGAAATATATATGTATAGATATATCTAAATACATCTACATAGAGATCAATACTATAGCTTTGTACATATGTGAGTGCATGATCTCATCCTACAATGTCTCAAACGCCAGTATAAAACATCGAGTAGCTGCACTATTTTTGCATGAAAAGTAAAATGCAGTACTTTATATTATACATATAATTAGGAATTTATTAGATTATTATATGTATGACTCATAAACTAAATCGTACAGCGACTAACAAATTAGCCAACATTGAGCGCTCATCAATGTAACGTTATTGTGCCATAACGATGAGAGCATTCCACAACTATTTCTGCCTCACGACATAAGTAAAAAGTCTAGCTATGCATCTCAAACTACAACAAGGACTGACGGTGTTTTAAATGCTTTTAATGAAATGGCCAAAGAACAACTCTGGTACGTTTTAAAGTAGTTAATCTTGCGGTTATATCAAATAATGAATAAAGTCGCGTACGAAACAAAGTATATGAATTTTGGGGATTAGGATTACAGGAAATTTACACAATTTGAAATGTATATAATATTAGATATGTATTTGCATTAGCATTCGTACGGCTAATGTAAGAACTTTGCCCATATAAAATTGTAGTCATCTAAAGCTCATTAGCTGAACGATATGAAGCAAGCAGCGTAATTAGGAGGTCTGAGCGCTCATCAACGGAGCGCCAATCAAATAGCTCTGAGCACGCGAGCTCACCATAATGCTCGAGGTTTCACAGCTTAAGTGAAATTTAGTTTTTGTTCTGAAAGAAACTGGGATATTTTTACCATTTCAGATCAACAATGAAGTCTTGATGTGCATACGTATTAGTAATGACGTGTAAAATTGACGTTTAAAATTGTAATTTGTATTTATTTAATGCATATAAATAAAAACAATCTACTTAGAATATTTTGTCGATATAATGACATTAAGTAATATGTTTAAAAAACAGATCGATTTTTTATAACGTGTCCAAAATGTTTTTAGCCGTAAAATCATATACTTCAGCTAGAATTTCAAATATTAAAGTGTACGGAGTAATACAGAATAGTGTTATACATTTGTAAATAGCAACTACTATATGATATTTATCAAAGGGACCGATACGCTGTTAGTTAGCCAAGCGTTTTTAGAGATGTTATAAAGAAGTTTTATCGTCGCTTAATCATGAGGGCATACAGCCGCAACGCCGCTGATAATGACCCATCTGGGACCCAAAAAGCGTAAAATATAGAGAAATAATGCCCCCGATACTGACTACCACCGTATCAGATCTGTCGACCAGATACAATTATGGCCCTGAGGATAAGTTACGGACTATGGGTTGCCAAATATACTGGTACTGTCTATAAATTGTGTAGTTTTATATAAAATAATATTCCTACCTTGCCTGCCTATTCAGAAACGCTTAATGGCAGCCATTGTATATTTTGTTTAGACCCTTCGCGCTTTCAGAGTACAATAGAGAATAGAAATACATTCATAGTTCGTTCATTCACCCATTCATTTATTAATCCGTTCACTTATAATTTATTTTTGTGACGCTTATAATGAAACTTGAAGTCTTGTTGGTATGCCTCGATCGGCAAGTGGTTATAAGGTCGACTGCCGATCAAGAAGTCCTGGGTTTTAACTCCGGGTTTTCTGACATGAACTTCCATATAGCAGCGTGGAGTACGGATCTGTACCCTGATCTGGAAGTAAGCGGATCCTGTTTTTCGTTGAACATACCTATAACATAATTTGTAAACACAATACTATCTACACTCCTCTGCCTACCCCTTCAGGAAAATGTAGAAGTGACATTGTGTTATGTAAAGGCATTTAATTAATGCAGATAATAAAGAGATTAAATGTATAAATTCCATCCATTACCATTTTTATATCGTAACGCTTTGTACTATATTAATAGAAACAACGCATTGGAATATTTCAACGGTAATGAATTGTAAATAACAACAAACGCTAACATCTACTGGAGCCGTACTCAATGACTTATGACTTCGAGAGATAACATTTAAAAGCGTTCTGAAATAGGATAATCCGACTGAAGGCGGCGGTTTGATAGTAAACGAAAAGCGATAAATAACCAACAAGACTGATCAATATAAGCTTAAAAAACTTCATACTCACTAAGAATAAATTATTATAAACATTCACTTACATGAAACCTTATGCACTAAGTGTTAATTCTATGTAAAATACGTCTGTATTTAAACTGAACGAGTAGGCAGAGGAGTGGAGTATACTCCCATGTTTCACCAGTTAGTAACGTCTCGCCATGGAATGGAACCAAGCTTATTGCCATACACCGGATATAAACCCAACTGCGGGTTACTACTGGGAATTTTAAGTTAGAAAAAGCCAAGACACTTTTCCCCGCCACAAAATGGAACGGACGCTCCGTGGCTCGACAGTTGTGCTCGCATCTCTACGAGCGAGGTAATCAGTAATATTTCACTCGTATTTAGTTCATTCGCTCGCGGTGGAACAAGCCAGGAAACTTGTATAAACATCACTGGCCCGATTCCAAGGACGCATCCTCTAGGAAAACTCGGCGATTGTTCCACTTATTCGCTAAAAGGGTGGAAGGACCGCATTCGGAAGTAAAGAGCTCTCGGAATAGTTTTCAACTCCATTATACGTTTCAATATTCTATTATGATACCTTTAGTTAGGGAACGCAATGTTTACCCTCGGCAAATAAGCCCGAATTTTGTTTGTACTATTATAGTATCCGGATGTATAAGTAACGTAATTTTTCAGGAACAAAATTTGCCGATGTGATGTCTGTGATAAATTTAGAAGCGCGTCAGCGCTGTGAGGATAGCGATAATTGGCTGTCCGGTCTCTCTGCCTATCCCGTACGGAGCTTGTCTGACGATAAAATAGTTGGTCTTAACAGTGAAATTCTCATTTGGCTTGATACCTGCGTGCTGAGAATATGTAGTCATTTCTGAGATTAAATATCATTCTTCAATTTATACAGAGTACAGTAAAGTAGAGACAGTTGAACTCTATATCTTTAATTTATATTGAGTTCTAATGTCGCTGAATATATTTTAGAGTCTTTTAAAAATGTGATTATTACATTTTTTTAAATTTATGTTGGCATGGCTTTCTTTTAGGATGTCTTCGATTTTATCGCTATACGTGGGTTTTCGATTTACATAATTTCCAGTTGCACGAGGATATCTATTGGGAGGTTTTGTCTATAGCAGGTAACACGTACACCCAGATTAGTGTTGGGCAAAATGGCACTAACATCGTACATTTTGATAAAGTATTCTCTTGTAACGTAACATGACATCACGCCTGAATTTATTGCAGTACTTCCTCGTTTAACCAATTGTTCTAAGGGTACGTGCTATAGAAGCGGGGGTGAAACCTAACTTTGAAATTGAAAGCATTTTAACAATTCATCACATAACAAACTGCTTTTAAATATTGCTTATAAACAACCATCACAAAGGTACATGCATATAATTACGTTACGTCTCTTACGGGGTAGACAGAGATCGAAATCACTTCTTGACGAAGCAAATTGTTAGTTTTATGGTTTAACATTATTTGTGTTATATTATGTCGATATGACTTTAGTAATTTTAACATTTCGAACACTGACTGTAAATTTCAAAGGAATGTACACAAATAATCATAAATGAGATCATTGAAAACATCGCTCCACACTTATTTTTCTCATGTTACATAGAAATAACATTGCTAAGTTGATTGAAAGCTTCCACGAACACGCCGATGCGGGTGACAGTGGCAAAGTGGCAGAAGCTAGGAGGAAATTACATAAATATTTATAGTGTGCGGTATAAGTATAAAGCTGAATTCAATTTGGAAGTTTGCGATGCAAATAAAGCCGTTAACGAAAACAACTACCTTGCTTAACAACATACGATCTACTTTTACGATTTTGTTTACGATTGCACAGCTGGACGTAGACCTCTCCCAAGGTGTGCCACACGCCTGCTTAAAATCCAACGGCACGCTGCTCACATTGTCTGAATTGAGCAACAGAGTTTGTACGTACTTGAGCTCAATGACTAACAAATTGTTACAATCATGACCAATGAGTACTCTTGGCGAGCTTATTCTCTACGTTTATCACTTACTTTATACACGCTGTTTGCAAACGTAAGGGATCTGCGGTGACATAATAATTATCATCGGCACATCACGCCAGTAATACTCGAATAGGTAGGCAGTGGAGTGCATCAATTTAATTATAACTTTGTCATTATAGCGATACGTTCTATTAAGTATATTTATATCCAATGATATCTTCTGGGTAGATGTAGCACTGGTGTCCTGTGACGATCCGACCTGATCTACCGAGACTTGACAAGCGGAACACGCCAATGGACATATTGGATGTTAGCCAACAAAGTGTCCGCCACTATTTGCCAACCTTTGCGGGAAATGCATCGCTGATAACAGGAATTCAACAGAATTAAATTAAAATAATCCAATCAATTAGACGTTTAGTTAAGATAGTGTTTAGTTATTCGCAATATACGAGTTTCTATTCGAAGATAGAAACAGGGATATTTACTATCCCTACTAAATTTTTCTAAATTGGATTTTCTAGTAGTAGCTCGGAGTCTGGATATTTGCTCGGTGTCCATGCCTGCATAAGTGGTGTGCCTGTGCCATCAAAGGCACACCACTTATTCCATAGTGGGGCGTAATCGTAACTAGTGAAACGTGAGAATGTTCTACATTCCTTTGCTTATCTCTTCGGTTATTACAGGCGTGATGTTATGTTGATAATCTCGTGAGATGTGATAGTTAACATTTCCAACCAAGTGGGTCGTTATGTCCAACATTATAAATATACAAATAGCTTAGGTACTATTTGGTCAACCCGCAACTGCTTTTTTCAATAAATTCTCGTTTAATATAGGCACGTACTCATAAGTTTTGAATGACAACAGCAAACTATGTGATCAGCTTTTAAGAATGACAGCTGAAACTGATGTTAGTTCACCGCCAACAGTTTCTGCGAATAAAATTCTAAAAATACAAGTAACACAGTTGGCACGCGCTGCTAATGTTCCATTTCCATATAGAGATATGTGAACTCCTTACACCCACTGTTACTATTTATAGGCAATGTCGTTTACATAAGCTAGCTCGTTGGTGGGTGGTTTGAAGTCAAGAGATCGATTCAATACAGCAAGTAGTATTAAATCTTAAAAATGCATATCATTTTATTTCCGACAGGTTTTGAATTCGAATCCCGCATGTTCAGAATGGCAATCTTTAATCAAAACCACTAGGCTGTCGTTGCTATTGAGCGTGAGCAATTGTTTCAGTTTCATAAAATGAACAAGAAATTAATCACCAAAATTAAAATTTGTCTTCCAACATAAGTAATATATTGTTTTGCTTTAAAGTCGCATACTGAAAATTCTAGAAAGAAAGTTATGTATGAGATATAATTATTGTAAAAGTCAATTGTTCTTCGAGAACAATAGTAAATGTGATGAAAATATTATGCTCTATGGAACTACTAACTACAGCAAGAGATGCTACAACATAAAATGTTTTTATAGTATTATTGTTCTTATTTCATTTTCATTATGAAAACGTAAAACAATACCGCTTCGTTTGTTGCAAGCGCGACTGTCGATTCAAAGGTCCTGGGTACAAATACCGGGACTCGCACAATTTGATTTTTCTCACTTAGATTTTCTAGCAGTGGCTCGGAGTCTGGAGATGTGCCCGGTGTATGGCAATAGGGTCACCACCCATTTCATATTGGGACGTAAACGTAACTGGTGTAACGTGGGAGTTTACTACTATTCCCTGCTGAAGAGGTAGCTTCGGCGATTACAGACACACATGATGTTACGTTATAGCTAAACAAAAATTGTGTCGGAATGTAAAGCGGTTTTCATGTCCCACACAATTTCATACATAACAAGGAAAAAATTTCGATTACAACCAAGAATTTTCGACATGGGCGTATTATGTAATTGCAGATAATTATAGACATAATTCACATGACTTTCCATGTATTCTCCATCTATCATTTTAGCTATTATCATTATAATCACTATGAAATATGGGTCTAGGTTTTTTTTATAGTAAATTTGCATTTAAGTACACATTATTTGATAATTATTTTACAATTAAATAAAATAAATTTAGTACGCAGATTTTGCTACCGAATACGGAAGGCAAAAGGTAGTCACGATATAAATAACAAATATCAATAATTATTATTTTATCACGCCATGTCCGATACAGGGTAAGTAGAAAACACTGTGCGCCAAATATTTCTACGTTCACAGACTTTATTACGCACGCGGACCTGAGAGTGTCCATTTGTATGTTACGTGCGGCGTAACGACCTGCATATTAATATTTTATAACATTAAAAATGATTTATGATTAATTTTTTCAAACATTAATTAACTTAAAATACGTTAGATTTAAAAAATCGTTATGCAATGTCGGAAATCGATTCCAAGTCCTTTGTGAATGTAGAGAAAACTTCGTAACTAAGCCACAAAGAGACACTATCGCTTTTAATATCAACTTGTGTCAAGACCAGTCTGTGCGACACACATAAGTACATATGTAAGAATAAGTGAGTACACAGTTTCCAAGAACGAGAAATATATGGAACAGAAGTAGAAAGTCGATTTCTAAAAAGTTCTAAAAAGTTTACAACAGTATGAAGTTCTGCGGTGTATAGCCACGGTGTGGGCAGAGCCAAATAACTTTAGACGTAAAACGCTAAACTGACACACTGGGTAAAGAAAACGGCTAAGTTTGAAAACGAACTACATGAGTTACATGTTTAAACTTTGTTGCGGTTGTTTTGACTAAGCTCATTGAATGTATCTTTTTATTTACCTATAAGGTAATCTCCTTATAATTGTCCTATTTTATTTTTCTGAGGTAACAAATGTATTTTAATGTGCGAAACACAATAGTGAAGTAATTGGTGATTCGCAAAAAGTATCTGTAAAGGAGTAGAATCTGTAAATAGGTCATCATTTTAAAGTTTTCTTCGTCAACGTTTTCTTAAAGCCTTTGATATAAATTTGAAAGTTTGCTTGAAAATTTTTGAAATAAAAATTGTATAGAAATTAACTTGGATTATCTGGAGAATGAAACCGGACAAATCTGATTTATTAATAAAATAATTTACACTGGATAACATAAGCTTTAATACATTACTCGTTTCCTAAACAGTCGCGTGTTGCAAGGGAACATTTTGGACAGATTTTTTGTATTTGGTAAAAAATAATATTTACGATATTAAAAATAAGAGAGGTCAGGATAAAAAATTGAAGAAATAAAAGGATTATCACAGTAGAAGATGCTTTTTGACCCTGTACCTTTAATTATTTCTTAATATTGTCGTAGGCCAATAAAACATAAAAAATCAACCAACTGGTTCAATGGGAAATCACGAGTCCCTCGATACAAATTGTCATGTGCGTCGGAGGGCAAGTTACGAAGCCGGTCTCGGTCGTTAATATTTAGTATCCGTCGTTTAAGCTTATCGGAAGCCTCTGGGAGTTCTTATAAGCAGATGGACTAACCGATATCTCAAAGAATTGGTGTTATAGCAACGTAGTATAAATAAGTACTAGTAGCATATTGGTAATTCAGTTTACATGTACACACACACACACATGTTGTAAAATATCAATGTAAATTGGAAGTAATAATAACTTATTGATCTAAACTTTACAACATTAACTTTCATTGTATAGTGATATATATTTTATTGTACACCACGATGATATTGGACATCGCCATAATATAACTCGTCAATAATATTTCATCAAAGACAAGCGAATATATAGACGAGTTGTAATGTTATATTTCATTTCTAATACGAACCGATTTAATATCGCAGTCTACGCAATGTAGAGTATCTATTGAGTAATATTAATAACAATATTTTTTTATTGTAAATCGAAGTAATATTGTTCGTCGCGTAATTGATGTGTTTATACGTTGACGACATATAAGTTACAACCGCTATAATAACATGCCATATGCAATGAGTAGTGTCTAAAGAGAAAAATTCTCTTCGAGTTAAAGTTCCATGAAGCATTGAATCCAATTGTACTCAGAGACAAGTCGTTCACTGATCCGTACTGATGCGATATTGAATAAAGCATTCACATTCAAAGAGAGAACAAAGACAGTATGAAATGCAATGTCAGGGAATTTTCATGCACACGGTGGCCATGTTTAACGCTTCT
Source organism: Mimoniades nurscia nurscia (assembly GCA_018246595.1). Classification (NCBI taxonomy): domain Eukaryota; kingdom Metazoa; phylum Arthropoda; class Insecta; order Lepidoptera; family Hesperiidae; genus Mimoniades; species Mimoniades nurscia. Next base: position 2,477 of record DWFO01001495.1, on the reverse strand, counting down.
AACTGTCATATTTCCCGATCTTTGTGTCCTGTAGATCTAGATATGTTATAATGTTGATTCTGAGTATGTACAAGTACCTACCTATTATAAAAATGTTTTATCCAAGTGAGTGACAAATGATTTTAAGAAAAACTTAATTATTTAACTGAAATCTCCATTTTACTTTAGGCTATGTAAAGCTAATACTTAGACAATTTAACGTAACATCACGCCTGTAATTCCCAAAAAGGTAGGCAGATGAAAGTAGTATACTCCCACGTTTCACCAGTTACGTTTACGTCCCACAATGGAATAGGCTATGAGTCACATACACCAGACACATATCCAGACTCCGAGCCACTACAAAATATCTAAGTAATAACAATAATCCAATAGAACCCGACAAGAGATATGAACCCAGAATCTCTCCAACAGCACTCGCACTTACAACTACTCGACATACGAGGCAGTATACATAATTTACTTAAATTACTAATTCTTTTTTAACGTATTTGTTAACATATATAAAGATCTGCCGTTTTGTATAAAAAATTATGGTCACTTTATCGACCCGAACGATCATTCCACAACGCTTAGTAATTCAAGAGATTCTCCGCCGAAAACCTCTATTCAGTAGTACGTTTTGCAAAGATTGCCAAAAATGTCCGCGAACACATTTCAAATGGTATGTGTGCTATTATATCGATATGACAAAGCTAAGCTATTGCTACTCCATACTGTAATAGTCGTGTAGGACAAATGGTGATGAGCGGGAGTATTACACTCCTCTGCCTAACATTTCAGGGAAATACGTGAGTGATGTTAAAAGCTACGCTCAACTTACTCGTTTATACATACCTCTAACATGGATGTTCAGCGCGTTTTACATTTGAAATTGTAAAGTTATGGAATGTTTTGTGTTCATGAAATAACGCAGTACAGTTGCAGTACGAGTTCCAGTTAGTGAAACTGATTGTTGCGCCGCGCGTCGTGGGTTCGATTCCCACTCAGAATAAATATTTGTGCGATGAGCGAAAGTACTTTTTCTGTTTATATGTACATAGACGTGTAGTTTATCAGTGGTGTGTTCACCATACTACAAGCTCTCTTGAGTCTTTTACTTTGGTATCAAATAGTCGGATGTGGAAATGTCCCGAGATATTTATTTATTTATTTATTCATAAATGTCTCACATCTAACTAATATATTATAATATTATTATTATTATTATTATTATAAATGTACATAATTAATAAGAGTATTATGTCGTTACTCTACGTTTCCTACAAGACAGGCATATACATATACATACCTAGATACATAGAACATCACGCGCTAAAATTTCTTATAGACCGGACGAATTCTATATTCATAACTAGCTCCAAACTCTCTTCTCTTTTGGAGATATCTGATTTGTCCATTCACTGACATCCAATCTATTCGTGTCCGACTGTATGACTGTTTCATTTATGTGTATTAAACATTTCATGTACTATAAGAGTTATATAATAATTCGTTTGAATAATCGTTATAAATAACGTAACTTCACGCCTGTAATCCCCGAAGAGGTAGGCAGAGGAATGCAGAACACTCCCAAAATAAATATATATATTGTACATAAACATAACGTAACTAAACGTAAATAAACATCGATTTTATCTTATAGGAAGAATTTAATTAGCGTGCTTAACTCGAAATCATGTGAAATAAGATAGCTACTTATGCCGCGAGCTCCGTAATTAAATTGAGATCAGGTGAGGGGGGAAGCATCAGGTGGGGAGGGGGGACATCTCGCGGCGAGTCAAAATTCATCTAGCTCAATTTGACAGAGCCTTTGACTTGAGGAGTGTTCCCATTGTAATTATGTAGCTTATACTCCCACGTCAGCGTCCCGTTTCGAAGGGAAAGTAATTATGAGGAAAATGTTTTGAATTTTTCGCTTATGATCGTCATTTTGTTTTTTTTTTGTACGTTTCTATTCAGAACACTTACTTATGTACAGTACATTATATCCTTATATTAGCACTTTGAATTTGTTAAATTACTATTTTATTGAAGTACTTATAGAATATAAACTATATTCGATTAATACTATATCGTCATAATCCTGTCTAAGTGGCACTGCTGGGCGCAGGCCTTTCCCGAATAGTTTTTGCCCATAATCCCAACGCTGGGCATGCGGGTTGGGGGTCGCAGAACACGGCTTCTCATGCCTATCCTGCTGCGCGACGGCGACCAGGACATTTAAAAATACCTAGCTTATGACATCCTGTATCCCGGTATGGGGAAGTTATATGCATTACTTCACCGCCCAAACATGGATATATTATACGGATATCTATATAAAAAGAATATCAAATGAGCAGATAAGAGTTTTAGGAGTCTAACATTTGCAAGCGTCCTCGAAAAGGACTGTAAGGTTAAGACATTTAGTATGAGTTAGTGTATATAAAGTAACTTCACGCCTGTAATCCCCGAAGAGGTAGGCAGAGGAATGT
>DWFO01001494.1:0-15690 GCA_018246595.1 Mimoniades nurscia nurscia | reverse complement strand
TGCTTTACGTTAGAATCTTTCAATAATCTAGAATGTGTTTTTCCATTATTAATGGTTATCCATTTCATTTTGTTAACAAAAGATTGAGATATTTTATAGAAGAAAACAATATACACTTTGGACATATTGATTTAACTTTGCATACCTATACATACTACGCAATCTACGAGAGCTGAAACATACGAGAACGATCTGAATGGGTACAATTAGTTTGAAATAATTTATGAAACCTGCTTCAGAAGCGAATGTAATAAATTTAATGTTATAGATTATAATAAATTTAATGTGTAACCTTAAGAGGTCCTAGGTTGGATAACCGGATTTATTGGGCGAAGTATTTATTAGGGTTTTAAAACTTCAAAATTGCCAGTCGGAATTTGAACTTCTGTAGGTTCATAATAACAACATAATAACAAGTGAAAGTACTACATTCTTCTGACTACCCATTCGGGGGAATAGAAGCGTGCTATAGTGTTTACAGACACCTTGATAACTTCGTTCACTCGTTTACTCTCGAATGTTCGTTCGCTCAACTCGCGCGCTCCCCGGCAATTGAACGACACTTTTATCTGGTTCCAAAAATAGGGCTGTAAGTTGTCATTATAGTTTCCATCAGTGTTCGTGAGATTAACGTATTTGATAAGTCTGATAACCGTTGTAAGCGCTGAAGGGACACTGATTTTTATTTGGCGATAACGTCCTATTTTTCGAGCGAGGGAATGAAATAAGTATGAATTTTTGTATATCTCATGTCAGAAAGAACAGTAAAGTAGTATTGTAGTTTCTTCACCCGTGGTGGTATAAATTTCGTATATACCTAGAAGATAAGTAACGCTTAACTTATTCTACAGGACATTGCTGCGTTAAAACTATATCGATAAATGACGTTAGCTCGCAACAGCTGGTCACTGTATTTTTGATAACATTTGAAAATCGAAACTTATAATTTTTTATATTAACTTTTAAATGCTGTCTTCTTATGAAATTTAAAAGCCATAAACTCAAAGGCTGTTAGGCAATTGCGAAAATGTATAACATGCATTATTTTACTAAATCCTTTAATTAATTTAATTATTTGAACCTTCTACATTTACATCTGCGGACCTATATGTTTAATAAAATGAGCAATTTCCGTTGTTTATAAGATTTGAGAATGTGTAATGAACTAAAAAATGGTATTACATTGATCCTTCATATATGGCATATGTATTCGTAATTCTGATAACGTGAAAATATTATTAGATAATAATAAATTGTGCCCATGGATGTTAACGTCCAATAACAGTTTACATTTTAAAGTTTACAGTTGCAGTAATACCTACATATAATTGTACAGTGTGATATATAAAAGTAACTGGTGAAACGTGGGAATGTTCTACATTCCTCTGCCTACCTCTTCGGGGATTACAGGCGTGAAGTTACTTTATTGTGATAGTTTATTGAAAGTTTATTGAAAGATAATTGAATTTCGAACTCGACAACCCTATACAAAACGGTAGATGGTAACGAAAACATGATAGGGGATGTAATGACCGTCGGGCAGCGGTCCGGTATGTACGAGTAGGTACCTAAAACAATTAGTGCTGGTAATGCGACCGGCCTTAAGACTTGTCGACGTCGCTCGCTGGCTCTCGAGACCTAAATACGTGTACCTTTGTATAAAATATATAAGTACCTACATATCTAGTACGAATCGACTTCTAACTTCTCGCGTAATTATTTTATAGTTGCATAAATAATGAAACTCTTTTTGGACGCATTGTGTGAATTCTATTACCTTCGTGGTAATCTCATATGATAATTAGCTTAAGTCCACCCCTGGATATAAGACCTCACATAACATACATAGTATATATTATGGTAGGTATACCTATATTAATAACAGATTCTTGTTTAGCAAATTGCAAATTCCTACAAATATACGTCGTGTTTTATTCTAAATAATGCAATATTGTCTCCACATTCGTTAAATTACAACGTTCTCGTTGAAAAATGTTAATAATTTGGACATTTTTTATACCAGTAAACCTCTGTTAAATCTTTTTGTTACCAATGTAAGTACCATAGAATCTGTTGCAAGTCGTGCAAAATATTTTAAGAAGGAGAATACTTTGGTTATATTTGTGTTAAATAAGTACTATAGTTCCTGGTATGTACTATTTAAATGGATATACTTACAGATGTTAGAGGGTGTATGTGTAGAAGCGTTTACAACATTGCATTCCTGAGGGCAACCGGCATTGCATTCCTTGGCGGAATATTTTACTCGTAGTTCAACGTCTTGAAATTTAATAGCAAGGATCCGCAACCATTAGAAGGGTTCGAAATTCAAAATTACCGCTTTTGTATTTTATAGGGTAAAATTGCAGACGTATTACGAGTATTTTCTTATTTAAATAGAGATATATTTTAAATGGTGTCGATTGCTTAATTAATTCCATTATATTTTATTTACTCAATTATTAACTAAATCCTTTGTTCCTTGTTATGTGTCCGTTTGGTCTGGTATTAGGTATCCATTGATAAAAAATATTTCTTTATTTTTATATATACATAGGTGAATTTAAGAAAAACATGTATTCGCAGATCGTTTTTAAGAACAACTTAAGACGAATAAGCATACCATACTATATTTTCATACAGAGGTAAAGATTTAAATAGCGCATAACACTAAAATACCGAGTATTGATTTACTCATTTACGCAGCCAACAATAAGAGACGAAGCAGAAAATTATAATATAGAAGCTTACCTTACTCAAAAATCAATTTAATAATGCTTGAAAGCCGTATTGATACCGTCTATGTAGTACCTACCGGACATCGGAGCATATAAACTTATATTAACTACATATTCGATGAAATCATTTATTGCATGTTTCATAAAATAGTGTAATAATATTATTTTATAAAACTTTTCATAAAGCTACCTTCTTCTTTTTAGTTCCAACCTAATTAAAAACTTAGAAGAAGGGTAATTGATATAAGGTAGCTCTAATAGTCACTCAGTTTGAGAACAACGAAGATAATACCTCAACTTTTCTTGAGAGATTAATTCTGTAAATATTATCACACCAGAGTGGCTATCAATTGAGTGTCAGTTTCATCTTCCGAAGCGCTCGCAGCTCTGGCGATGGCAGGTCGAAATCATAAGGTAAAGTTAGGCAACATCGGCCCTCAGAGGCTCGACAACTTCGACGGGATGACATTTTCGCTGTATCTTCGCAACTCCGCGACAATGCTGTGAATTATATTTAAATGAAAAAAAAAAACGTCAAAAAAGAACTATTTAACAGCTTGCATTTAATAACGTATAAACTATAAATGAATAGATTTTATACTTAGATAACTTGTGCGCATTGTGCTCAACGAAATAAAGTGCAGCGCTATACTGAGTACAATAGAAATAATTAATAGACCTTGATACATTCAGAAAACAAGACGCTAGGCCCGCGAAAGATTACAACCATAACCGTTTACCTAAGTTGCGCGATCCACGTAAGATAGTTATAGATAGGAGTAATTTATTAGATCAATATTGTTGGCGGGGTCTAGCCGGTCGGGCCATAATGGTTATCGCCCCAAACGTTTAATTACCCACTCGATTCGAGACAATGGTTAATAAGAAACGATGCCTCAGCACTATCCTCTTGATTTATCGAGCCATATTCGCAAGTTTCGCAAGAGATTAGATGAATTACCAACTACAAACTGTGCGATAGGTACCTATTAATTGTCGTATGAAAAGGGTTCTGTGATGAGACTATATTAAAAACTTTAACAATAGTTGTAGCATAAATTGTACTCCATCTTGGCAACAATTTAATTCTAATATGAGTGTTTTAATAGTCGTGTCATTTTATTTGTCAAGTCAATGGGTAGGATAAACGTTTATAAAACTAAACGATCGGGTTTGGCCCATTAATGAATTTCAATATAAAATATATTCATCCAGAGTGTCAATGTTATTTTCCTCTTTAATAATATAATCAAGACCTTTTACGTGAACTAATTATGCAATTGAATATGTTAGTTTTAAGTTTGTTCCTAATATATTAGTAATATATACTGAGAAAATATATAATATGAATAGACCTTTCATTAAATATCAATATCAAGCTACTACGTGTCCAGAAGTTGATTTGTAGCGAGTGTTCCGTGATTTCATGAAGCGTACCTATACATCAAAGATGGTGATTGAATATTCAAGGAGATCGGTCTGGCCATTATGTTGCGAACTATCGCATACCTCTCCTTTATAATTGATTGAAATTTATTCAGACTACCAATTTACATAGCAGTGCAGTAACAGGGAGGTCTTATAAATACATACATAGATTTATCTTATGTTATTACTACCTTGGACATAACAATGTCACAAAATTATTCATTACCTAATAGGTTATAATTTAGATATTTAGGAAGAATATGGGCAGATATAATTCTAAATATTCCTTGCTACTGTTCGAGAAATGAATATTGCATTGAGCAGCTTGAACGCGGCGTAACATGCTGCAAACTAAGTAGATTATGAAAATTATTTTTATACAAATTTCTAAAACAACATCAATTAGGTACTTCAATCGCGTATTCATTGTGGTTGTTACTTTTAAGGTACCAGTGGTATAAAATAATTTTAAGAATATTTACAGTAACAATATAAACATTTGCTTCTATAAATTACCATTCGGAAAATGATGTAATTTGACGCATTTTCATATTTTACCCGGTTGACATCTAAAAATAAATTTCGGTCATGTTGCTTCCACAAAATTATTTATTTACTATTAAAATATACGGTTTAAGATATTTTATATTAAATTTTTGATGCATTAAAATTAGTATTACATGTAACAATATATTTTCACTTTAGAAATCATAATATATCTACGGCATAAATTTAAACGAACCTACCATAGAGTACTAGGAATTCGCTCTGGCTGTTGGAAGGCTTCTAAATAATTGATTAGCTTTCTTAGGCGCCGCGGCCGAGCTCGGTGATTCGAGCAAATTCTATTCAAATGGGTACAAGCTTTACATTTGTTTTACAAGAAAGGGACAGAAGTGACAAGTGAAGTCGCTTATTTCACACTGAGCCGTGTTTCGGGGTTTCGCTATCAACAGATTAAGTGTTTGTTAGGCGATGTAATTGTTTATCGATTTGTTACTAAATGAATTTTAAGTCTTCATTTCGTTATTTTAATAATATAAATAATGTTGTCTTAAATTAACTTGTTTATAAAACAGCCCTTGAAGTAATTCCAAACAGTATTGGATATACTCGTAGTTATCAATTAGGTATATTATTTATAAATAGGATTGTATTGTAAGAAACACTGACACCAGAAACATACAATAAGTATATACATATCATTTAGATCAAAATATTTAATGATTAAAAATGGTTACATATTATATAAAATAATAAAACTTAGATTATAACATTTTCATGTTCACAAAAGAAACTCGTACCTACCTATCACTTACCTATATATAACTCATAATGGTGCAGAGACAAAAATAGTCACATAAGAAAACTTTGACGCGACAGCTGATGTACGTCGCTAGATATTATCGCCAGACCGTCTCGCATATTGTAGGCTCTGGTCGCGTACGCTAACAGATATACTTTTACTTTGACGTTTACATATAGAACTAACATATTAGATCAGAATCAACTGCCGGTTTGGGTCTTACGGCAAATTTTAAAATAATTCATTCTTAAACAATCAACTGTTCCAAATGAAATAACACAGTTTTCTAATATTTTAAACGTGAAAATGTAACATCACGCCTATAACTCCCGAAAAGTGTAATACCTATCCTCCCACGGTTCACCAGTAAAAATTTTCTTTAAATATATTTCTTCTTTCATGTACTTATCTTTAAAAAATGTATACTATCCAAGGGACATAAGCGTATGAGATATTATTATAAGTTTATTACAATTATATATTATCAGTGTTAAATCTGTGTAACGTTTTGTTTCTGTATATATTGAAAAAGTTAAACCGAAACGAAATATGCACAAAACAGGACTTGAATATTACAAATATGTATAACTTATTTTAACCAACACTAACTTGTAACATGATGTAGGTAACTACCGTCGTTATACTCGAATAAACTTACGATTTTATTAACAACAAGAGCACAGCACGGTATAAATATAGGTACATAGAACAATAATGAGAAACGCAAGAAGAGAAGCGCGGATTGTCAATATTTCATGGAAACAACAAGATTTTTTCTATGGATAAGCGCAAACGACAAACTAGCGAACAGATAACCTATTGACATTTCCCTTTTGTTCCCTTTACGAACGGAATGCCGCCGCTACATCGCCTTTTGTCTGTAGATTCGCAACGCGATTGTGTTCTGTTTCATTTCATTGCTCACCTATCCGTCAGTATAGTTGATTTTACTTTTTTTATGAACAGACATTCTGTTCCACTGTCTTGTTTTGTTATTTTGGTGCAAGTTATCTGAATTTTTCAACTAGTTCGAATTTTGCTTCAGATGATGGGCCGATAATTCTTTCGATTATAAAGTATTGTACAGTAAATTCAGTTCAAAACAAAATTTCAGTTCTCGTTACATTTTTAATACCAACAAGTACACAAGATTATTTTCAAATGTGTTTACTACTCAAAATACTTGCTAGACGGAATGCAGTTGACTCCCCTCGCGTATTAAATTTGGTTATTAGCCCCCAAAACTTTGATCAGCAGTGTTGACCCCGGCTGGAGTTCATCGATCCGCCGCGACTTTCACCCGGATCATAAACTGAGCCACCCACTTTCAAAACTGAAAAAAACAGTTCCCGACTCACTTCAAAACTAAGTCTTCCTAATCACGCGGCGCGAACCAAGTTCGACCAAGTTTTTTCCAAGTTCAGTTAAACTTCATCGATGTGGGGATCGTTCACCCTGGTAGGGACACTTGCATACGACTCCGACCGCTCGTCGGGCCATTGGAACAAAATGTGGAGCAAGGTTGGCCGAGATTACTTTCGTCTACAACTTTTTACGGATCGATATGAAAGTTAAAAGTTTATTATTGCCGCTCCGCCGTGACATCGTTCGTAACGCGAGCCGCGAACTTCGGGCTTACCTCGCGCCGTCGCCGAATATTCAGCCGCAGACATTTTTAATTAAGCACCCCCGCATGAGCGTTTTATTACTAATACCCCTAGCGATTCTGGGCGAAAGGTTAGCTTCATTACTCGAACGCCTCGTAAAGAACCTTTATTTACTTTACATATCAGCGCCGGTTACTAACGAGCGCGGATACCTGCTCGGCATTCGTATTCACAAAAGGTTTTCTCTACCTACAGCGGGCGTGAAATAGGAGGCGAATCTGGAAGGAGGCATGAAGGAGAAAATAAAATAAAGACGGCGCCGGCGAACGGCTACTCGTAGAGGTACTTCGTGAAAAAAGTAGGAGAAAAGCGGGCTTAATGGTGTGGCGCAGGTGAGGTGGGCGGGGTCGAGTGGGTGGTTCGCGAGGATTGGTCGGCGCCGCCCAGCCGCGAGCACGCCCCCCCTCCCGGCGCCCCCACCCCCGCGGCCACCGGCTATCGCCTGGCGACCACCTCCAGCCACCCGACGCCAGCTATGCCTGTGTCGTGAATTAGTTTGCCAACTTTCTGTCTATGGCGGAGGCTTCAGAGCTGTAAGTATGGACGGCGAGCTGAATAATCGATAAAGGTGTTTATTGAAAACGGGTATGGACGAAGCTCTTTATTGCTTCTTTATTATTAAAGCCGCGTGAAAATCGACTGGCCTTTGTAACACCGTCGCTGCCTTTATTAGTGCAAAGTGTAGGAACTTCATACTCGTGTTCATAAAGCGTTTATAAATGTAATTACGGGCAAGTACTGAAAACGTAATCCTATACAAAAATATAGATATTTCATGTAGTCCTAGAACAATATATGTGAGTCTTAAATATTTACAGATTCATGGTACCTACTTCAGAGTATTTGTGTTTCAAGAGGACAGTTGCAGATTTTCTTCAAAACTCTCTAATTATACTTTAGTTCATGTAACTCGCTTACCGTATAAAATTAAAATACTTTTAAGGAGTAAAAATATGAGAATGGTTTGAAAATACAATTGTTATTGTTATATAAAGAGATATTATGTGATATTTCAATCTGCCGGGTGTTAGAGCGATGAAAACAAAGCCGTTAACAATTCTGGGATTCGGGAATTTGCTCACTTCTAAAACTTAGAATGATAATATGTGTATTATGTAACCATACATTTTGGTATATTTTATTAAAAGTTTTGTTTTTTAAAAAGTTAAAGAAATGTTTATTTTATGAAAAAAAAACAAGGAAACAAAAAATTGTAAATTAATTTGACAGAAAAAAGGTACATTTGCTTTATTTTGTGGTAAGCAAATATTATTTTATTGTACATTTGTATTGATAAATGAAGTGTACTACATTCCTTTAGGGATTACTGACGTGATGTTACTTTTTGTATTAATAAAATCACACAGATATAAATAAATAAAAAATTATAAACTTGAAAAAATTACCTTCATAGTTATGGCTTTATTTTTATAAAAAAACAATTCAGTTTATTTTTTTATTATGTAGATAATTTTACAGTTTTGAAACTATTCATTAATCGTGATAAAATGATTATATTGTTTGCTTACATTAAAAATATACGGAGTTATGTATGTGTACGTTAAAAATATATGATATTCTTCACGCATTGTACCTACGCCTTGCGTGTTAAGAGTTACAGAGATACATTAATGGATTAGTCACAACCTTGGGGCGATCTCTGCTTCTGCGAGTGCAGGTTCATGGGCTGTGAAACAACGAGTAACTGCTACTCATGCGATGACGGTCTGTTTTTCCTGGTGTGTCTTAGTATGTTTTTCTATTTCTTCTAAGTGTTCATTATGATTTTTCCTTGCAAAATATTTATAGATCTATAACTAATTAAGAGTGATTGTCAAGGCTAGGTAAGTATATATATATAGAAATACATGTTTTTAATTTTTCAGGTTTTGTACACAACTAGAAAACTATTGAAAATTATACAAGTAGGTACCTATATTTAAAAGAGTTTAATTAATTTGTACAAAAAAAGTAAAACAGATTGGTTTATAGCAATGGTTATACATATCTGGTTGTTGGGGGTCTAAGACTGGAATTGCAAATTATAGGACAATTAATGCATCAGTATCACATTTATGTGCCAATATCACATTGTAGTTAAGATTAAGCTTAACTAACTCAACCAACCAATTCACTCACTCACAACAACCAACCACTCATAACAAGCGGGAGTACTACACTCTTTTGTCTACCCCCAGCACATCACTCCAAATTGCGTGGGTGACGCGTGACATGACATGTTACCCGCTACACCTCTTTGTATTCCGCGCTGCGTTATGAGTTAAAAGAACATTGCCTACAAAGTGCGCAGCTTGATGGCCACCGTATCGATACGAGAACGAATTGAATACACGCAGGACATTTCACGGGCAAAACGTGAAAATCGGTTAATAAAAAGAGAAACCCGAACCCCACCATTGTTCGGCGTGCACAATACCTTTGCCTTTACGACACCGGGTAAATAGCGTTTGGAAAAATGTAAAAAAGCTCCCGTGCTGTTTGCGGGTTCCGGGTAAACACGTCACGGTGCCCTTAGGGACCGTTTCCATTGCTCAATTTTCCTATGCCGCTGTATACGTTTAATTCACATCAGCTGTAATGGGGAATTAACAATATTTATTTTATTTAATTCGATTGTGATCGGAATGTTAAATGATTTATAATAGAGTATCTCGTCTTCTTGTCATTTTATTAAAGAAGTATTATTAATGACCGCGGCTTGCTGACTTTGAAACTTACTTGTATTTCCACATAGATCTATGTAATTGTTCCTGTTATAGGTATCTGCTTAGGAAATTAGTGATAATCACAGTGAAATATGTTTGTCATATTATAATCTATTATCCCTATTCATTGGTGAACTTTTTGATTACCCCTTAGATGAACTTTTCGCCTTTCAAATTACCCCAATATTTTTTTTTTTATATACTTGTCATTCGTGCTTTGATATAATAATATTGAATTTTGAAATGCCGATAAACAATAACTAAATTATTTTATTTTGCAGTTATTATTTTTTCGCAATGTAGATTGATTACTCGCAAACTCATATTACGTGGAAACAGTTCTTAATTGAGTTGATCTGACCATTCTGACGGGTAGCCCTTTGCGTTTGAAAAAACGTATCCCATAAAGTTGAAATCCCGATATTCATTTTTGACATTTCTTGATTAGAACGCAGTTTGGTCGTTAGCGGGGCCGTCTCATGTACGGTTGCGACAGCTCCGATTTTAACCGTATTGATTTCAAGTAGGTACGCTTAATACGTTGTACGTGTGTGAGCGTAGGCATTCGTTAAATCTTTTTTGCAGCAGGGTGCATATGCAGGGCTATTCCCTCAGCTACTTTGGACTTGCTCGTTTTTTTGTGTAACAGGGGTGAAAACGCTACCATTAAAACTGTCAAGCCGGTTGATTGAGAATTGACTTTGTATGGTGGGAAAATGAATTTGTTAAGAAATGAAATAATTAGGTATAGGTATAGTTAATGAAAGTCAAAGGCAATACAACCATATTTTAATTAACGATAGCTTTGTTATTATGATCGCATTAGTTCGATTTGCAATTTAACTTTGTACATACATATATATTTATGTTATTTTGTGTCATTTATATACGATTTTTTATTTTAATGTGAAATTTGAAAATGTAATAAGCAGACTTATTTGTATATGTACACTGAGCCAGGTGTTCGTAAAGTAACTAATTTTCAAATGTTTCTCAAAGCATGTTGTTAGACATATTTTCGCACTAGTTTGTGCATTGGTAAAGATTATAATCATACCATAATGTCCGGTACGTCTTATGTTGTATTCTTCTGTTCTTTCATTCTTTAAGAAGTGAAATGAAATCATAATGATCTTAAATTATGAATGACATAGATATTATGTGTAATACACATAATATCTATGTCATTTAATGAAGGTTGTATAAATTCCTTATCACGTTATTAAATATAAACGAACTAAAGGTCTAATACATCTCGCGGGTGTCTTTTGGAAGTCTTAGCGTAATAATAAATATATCATAGTTATCCCCAAGGGGTGAATAGATGGGAAATAAAGCAAATCGGCCCCCGGAAGGGTCGAGAAAGAAAAACGATTAATATTAACTGAAATTGTTATAGCCCCTTTATTGCTACGATTTCATATTTTTACTGCCGCTGTACGGAAGAGTTGACTCCTCAGCCGAATTCAATACTCGTAAAATTTCAATGGTAATAGAGATTATAATAATAGTTTTTCTTAATAAACTTTATGATCGCTTTTATTCACGTTCGATTTATTAGTATTACACATTTGGCACTGCTTCGCTTGTAAAGATAATTAACAGTTTATTTTAATATCATAAGCGAACAACAATATTTAAATAAATCGCACTTATTGAACTTGTTTTTGAGCAAAATAATGTTCTGCTGTGAACTTACTCATTACAAAAAAGTATTATACGAGTAAATACATACATTTAATGTATATTGTTTAAAATAATAAAGTTTTCAAACGTAAGTAAATTATTTAAACTCTTTTGTATGAAACAATATTCAAGACAATTTTTTAAATAAGCAACTGAAGCATAATAGCATTTTCAAAAATTCAACGTACCTGTATCATTAAAGGAGATTATGGTTTTTAATCAAATTTTAGTTCATTAATACGCAATGTAGTGACGCTGGGAAGCAACGGCGGAGCGGGCCCTTAACGAGCGTGCACCGTTCTTACGTTAAAATGTAAACATTGCCGCTTGCCACCGACACTTGCGGACCGAATTGTAATTTGTCTGCGACATTAGGGCCATTCACACGGGCGGTTTGAACGCTGCACGACATATGGTATATTATTATTATAGTACAAATAGATGGAGTTGCTTTGATGTAATAAGGATGCAAAATTCTGAAGTCGCATGTGATTCAAAATATCCTTCAATTAATATTACGCTTAGTATTAAGTAAATAATGTTATGTTCAATAAATGTAACATCACGCCTTTTTTTTGTCAGGAAAACTGAGGTCGAGTGCCTACCGCCACGGGGCCGGCGATAGGTTATGTCGGTTATGCATTAAAATATGTGGATATTAGAGGATAATAATACGATATGAGAAATACCTTAAACAAATTTTTGTAACATGGGAGCCATGAGAACACACATTCCAAAACAATTCCAAATTCGAACACACCACGCGAGTTGTCTAATAATAAGCTAGAGTTGACAAATAGATCAATTTATAAAATGTGTTTAAAATATATACAATGTATACTTATTATCATTGTTTAGTGCATGTACTAAGTGAAATTAAGTTTAAATGTAACATCACACCTGTAATCTCATAATGTAATGTTATGTCATACCTCAGGCACATAATTATCCAAACTCCGAGCCACTACTAGAAAATCTAAATTAGAAATTTTTTGTAGCGCCCAACCTAGGAATCTAACCCAGGACCTCCCGATCGGCAGTCGCACTTGTAATCAACACGACCAACGAGGCAGTCGAAACAAAGTAAAATAATTTTATTTCACATTTTTGTCATTAAACCAAATGATTGTGACCAAACCTTGTTCTATATTTTGCACAGTTTATAATAAAATATACCAATCTAGATGTGACATAAAGACTGTAGATCTTTATGGATTAATCTAAAGTTCTTTAAACAAAAACTTAAATAATAAATTTTAAAACGCCGCGGTCCACCCGCTCGTTTGCGATTGTCGCGAAAGGGTTTCATCTAAGTGTCGAGAACCTCCAGGGCGGTCATCTCCGCCAGGATTGCTCCCAAGGGTCTGCTAGACCCCAGGAATCTGGATTTATTCCATTTGAATACCATCGTGCCAACGACACCGTTGCGACAACGAAAGTTTTATGGCGCTGCTTCAAGATGTTTCCAGCTGTGATTAGATTACAACTATAAAAGCAAATTATAACTTGAAGTTTGTTCATAAATAGCATAGTGGTGCTATTGTTAATTAAAATTTATTACAAATAGGGTTTTTTAAAAACAACAAATTTGTTTTCATTCACGTACGACAAGGCTTACTTTTTCAAAATTACACCTACTTGAAAAAAACCGTTTTTAAACTGATATATACGTTGAATAGTTGGATGTTTATTTTACAATTGTTGAGAGCTACATACACCTACATATATATTTCATATAATTTGGACGTTAAAGTACGTAGATTACATAGAGTAACTATTTCCAAAATTATAGGTAGTCGGACATTTGCACGTAGGTACCTACATATATGATACGAGTACATAAGAAGTACAAAATTGAAGCAGTTTTCATTGAAGTTTTTTCTTTATATTCGGGCAGTTATGAAAAGGTTGGATTTGGTACGTAGTATATGTCTAGAGCGGCCACTTTTGCCTTTGAATCAATTATTGTCTTTCTATTGTCTGACTTCAATAAAGTTTTCTATATAAACAGATGACTGTAGTACACTGTCACGTTTCACCAGCTACGTCAACGTACCAAAATGGAATTGGTGGTAAGCCTATTGCCGTACACCGGGCACAATTTTGTTTCAAACTACGAGCTACTCGTACTACTAAAAAATCTAAATTAGAAAAATTTGTTAGTGCCCGAGCAGGGACTTAAGACCTTACGATACATAATATCATACAATTGGTCTTTAAGTATTATTATATCGTTATTTTATAACTCCGTGCTACGTTTATAATACAAGTTTAAAGTTTATTGAGTACTCCTGTTATAATCCAAACCAATAAAAATCAAATCTAAAATAATTTTATGCCTGCCTAACCCATTTAGGTCCTCTTATATGCTTATGCGATCTCAAAGAGGAACAGGATACCTCCGTCCTAAGTTTAATACAGTAGTGATGAATCTTGTTTGCATGTAGACGTGCCCGTTTCACACGTCTAGGCGAAATTGAAATTTACATTTATAAAGTTAAACCGAACACCACATAGTTATGATGAGAAACGAAATTATATTACTCATCAAAACGGTCTGTCATTTTCGATTATCACCGGTCAGTATTTGTACGTTACGTTCGTTTACGTATGTTACTTTCAATATTTTTACATATTTCTTGTTTATCTATCTGCTATACTGAGAGCTATTCGAAATTTTGTTTCGTGACTCGTTTGAAAGTATCCACGTATATGAAGATAGGTATGGCTAGATAAATGTTTATAATCAACTGATAAAATGATTTTTTAACGGTTTAACGGTTGTTGTTGAATAATGCGGGCTTGAAACTAAGAAGTTGTTTGCATAATTTGACGTCATTTTTATATTATTTTCGTAAACACTATTATAATTCCTTGTTTAAAGTAGAGTTCACCCGATATCCTTACTTCCAGTACTGTGTCACCAGTACCGTCGCATACACTAACATGAATTATGATTTATTCAACAAGTGACGTTCAAAACTTAAGTATTAATTCAAAATAAATTAGAATAATTCATTTTTCATTGATTATTAAATACTCATACCTATTGTATAATATTTTTTCGTGGCGTCACAACTCTGTAACAAGTGACAGCGGCCCCGGAGGTACCTAAATCAGAATGACGAAGTTCGAGCGGTTTCTTAATTCCGTCTAACGACTGTAAAGACGGTTGAATTCTTTAATTATTTAGCTCTAATGGCAGACGGGCTTGTCCTTTGACGTCGTTCGCTTTAATTTGAGATTCCTCCCCCAAATTAAAAATATAATGATACTGAACTGAGGCCCTGTTAATTGGAAACCGATCCGTTGTCTAAGAGCGCTTTCCTTTAAACTGTTGCTCCGGGTGACACCGACTTATTTTATTTACATTTTGTCGCCTTAAATTCGGCTCGACCTCCGCCAAACTTACCTTCGAATTCAGCTTTTGTTTTAGATTTAGAATCCTTAGGAAATTGCTAAGAGACGGAGACATGAGGCACTCAGCTCAATTTTGCTTAGCGATAAAACGTTTAAAATATATAAGAAATTATAGTTTTATATGTATTTATTTGTCACAATAACATGAATAATAGTGCTATGGGGATAATGGCACGAAATTACATAGTGAATACGAGTGAACATTGTTGAACAGCTGAATGTGATCATCTCTCATGCGTCGCATTCATATTCATAGGTCGGTCACTCTGTCGCGGGCAACAAATAAAAAACAGTAATAGAATCGGCAAACAAAATCCATCAGACTGACATTGCGTGACGTCAGACACATGAGGTTATCGTCACTACAAAATTTATACAGAGTGATTTTTCGTTTTAATGATTTGATGAGTAAAATAAAATCAATAATTGAAAAGTTTAAGTAATTCACTAGTGAAAAGATGTTTACGATATTGGCAATAAAAACTTTTCGATATATTTTTGATAATTGAATATTTGTAGCAAATGAAAGACGTATTTTATAAAAGTTTCTGGATGGAAATATCCATTTGTTGAATGTTACATTGCGTCTGAAAAGTATTTCATGAACGGTTGGCAGTTTGGGCTGCAGCCAAAGTCGTGGCACCTTACTATTTGAAAAATATGTTTCTGTGAAAGTTATATTGAATTAAATAAATTTATATGGAGTTATTCCGTTACAT
>DWFO01001493.1:0-15692 GCA_018246595.1 Mimoniades nurscia nurscia | reverse complement strand
GTACAAACGATGTAGAATCTGATGGTAATGTCAAAAATTTTTTTTTCAAAAGTCGGCTGCCAGGTTCACATAGGTCAATCAATAGCTAAAATAATTCAAATAACAATTTTTTCTTTGTAAGTTTTCAGCGGCGTCGTGCCTCACGCAAAATTATACAGCAAGCAACAGAGTAACTTGAAGTGCGCAGGAAAATATTTTATACAAATTAATACATTCATTAATAATGCAAGTCACGAATGTTATTACAAATACAATATTAAAAAACATTACATTCATTTCGTTACGGCTCTTCTAATGATTTCATGAATAAAAAGGCATTAATTACGGGTCGGTTTACAACACGACACAAGACAAAAAGACAAAAGACACAAACATAATAATATAGAACTACACGACTACTTATAGGACAAGAAAATATGTACAAGTACCTACACACGATATTATGACATTAAGTAGAGAATCAACATCGACTCATTTCGATGTTCCGCTGTTAAACACGTGGCTCGTGTCAAAGTGATAATATTTGAGTCCTCAATATGTCTAATCAAGTGCGAGTGAACAAATTTCACACGTTTTGAAGAACTAAATGGAGAACTCTGAGGTTACATCGCGAGGTTTTTCTTCGCGATTACAGCAAGTGATAGTACATCTTAAAACCCACATCAGTTTGTGAAGAAAAAGTGAGTGCTGAAATTTGTATTCAGAACCCAGCGGGAGAATGAAATGAAAGCCACCAAGCTATCCCTGCTTGCTCGGATTTACCAATAATCTCTATATGTAAATATGCTCCTTATTTATGCAAGTATGTGCGAATGTGTAACAAAGTACCGAACCTGTTAAAACGTTATAAGCCTGACAGGTACACTGCTAATCGGAAAGCTACATTTCATAACTTTTTTTGGTAACCTGGTTCAAAATATGTATTATATAATGGAAAATCACAGACCTTAATATGACTGATTGGTGTATTGATTTAGTATATAGTAATCATGACCGTTGTGCAGGGGTTCGTGCTAAAGCGGGACATAAATTTTATTTTTCTAATTAATATGAAATATATTATATTTTTTTCATTTATCAATAGGCTTGCGTTTGATTGCTATCTCGTTTTATGGAAAGCGACATGAAACCTAGGATAGCACACTTGCCTAGAAAGTGCCTATTCACTCATGACTTGAATAATTAAATATTCAGAAACCCTATTTGGGTACACGCCTCGTCCAAGTTAATTCAAACGTTATTTTTTCAGAATTGTTTCATTGGAACACTTTTTGTGCGTCAAAATGATGCTACCACCGCTTCGGAAGATGTTTCGCTGTAGAGAAGAAGCGGCGAAAGAAACTCCAAAGCAGTTCCATGTTTCTCTGCGCAATCCGAATGCAATATTGACCCGGAATGTTCGCCGGTGACAATTTCTGCTACAGTTGCAGTAACATAAACATTGCTGCTGGCGAAATTGGAACATCACATCGATTGCGTCGGACGCGACACTGCGCCTCGCTTATGTTCCACCATATTTACATTATTTTATAATCAATAATTACATGCAGTTTATTTCCTCATCCTCTTACACCTTAAACACAAGAGTTGGATACAGATTAACATGACATCACGCATTCCCCTATTAGAAAAATCCAATAAATATTCAGATTAAAAATTTTCATATTAAAATTTATTATAAGCGTTTTAACATATTGTGACTAAGTATGTTTTTTTACAACTGAAAATGGAATCTATGACTAGAGTAAAATTACATACAGAAACTTTTAATCAACAAAATTATATATGTATTAGCAAACGCTCGCCTGATTCATACAATACATGGTTACAAGCAACAGACTTATGAAGAACATTCGACAGAAACACATAAATACAATGAGAAATCGATTTTATTGCTCACTTCCTCAGACGAAGCCCTAATGACCTCAGGTTCAAGGCGTCACCTCTGAACTGTTGATCAAACACAAACTGCCCCGATCTCGTGCGCAATATCATCGATTATATTCAGTTATTGCAAATTATTTATTGACCCAATAAATGGTATTTACAACATAATAGCATTTGTAATTTCATTACTCATGCATCTCATAAGCAATTCGAATGACAAAATTCTTATTTCTTCCATAAAAACGCGATAACTAAATGATACTTTTTTGAAATTACACATTTTCAAATCTTCGGTAAGATCACACATCGAGTTTTAATCTACCTTGTATTCAGCTTGCACAGAGAATATATCTGTAGTGAAGTTTTTTTTTTAATTAAAAATGTTGCATTACGTTTTACGCAACATTCTGTCAACGGCCAGCCTTATTATCCCAGAGTTGTATATAAGTAGATGTTCGTTTATCTGAAATGTCATCACACAGAGCCAGGGGAAGCCGCTAGTTCCCGCGTAATAATGCCTACTATTTCTCAATGTCGTGATAATCTTAACATGTACGTTCACGTAATAACAACATAGATTATGGTCATATTGGAGTCTCTTTTTAATCCAGTAACCGCAGAGAATCGGGCGCAATTTATTACATTACCCGCCCTAGATTATTCTTTCACTACCTTTTTTTTTATAAATTCTACATTCTCGACATCATGCGACATTGGTGTAACATATGTATAAGGAATATAGAATAGACTTCGTTTGTAAAACCTAAATTTACTAACTATACTGAGTAGTAAGATATTTTAATCTTGATAGTAATGAACTATTGTTACGTTTGTGTAAATAAATAAAAATGTATTATTACATTATGGAGACAATAATCTTTATTACTTAGCTCCGTCGTCTTACTCGACTATTTGCTAATATTTATAACAAGTTTAGAAAAAACTAGCTTTCCCGCGAAAACCAGCTTATTGTAACATTACAAGTCAAATGTTAACATTGCACAACAGTTTTGCTATGTTATAATAACAAAATATATTATTGTAATGTTTTTTTTTAATACCTGGCAGCTTTTTCTTTGACTAGTAACTCACAATAATGGTTGACATTTGTAATACAGTAGCAAATGTCCAGGCAAAGTTTAAACAAGGCTTTAGTTCTAACATTTACAAGTGCAACAATCCTTAAAGAGGACAGTAAGAATGACATTTTTATATACATATATTATCACGCCTTTTACCCATGGAGGGTGGGCACTGGCTAGGATATTTCTCCTTTTGCGGTAGTGGTAGAGCTTTTCCGCCCTCTACATTCATTAAAGTGGATTCAAATAAAAAAACATAGTTGAAATTTAGGATCTTTGTCTATACTCAAACGAATGTTAGGATCCTTAGTACAATTTCGTTCTATGGATATGGCAATGTGAGGGCAGTTTGCATTAAATAAATCCATTGTGCCGAAAATAATTTTCACAGCAAACTTTTATGCAACCACAACCACTATAATACTGGCACGTGTCTTGAGCTTTAACGAATAACAGCTACGCAGCGCAGCTCGTGAATAAAATTGACAACGTCACTATTGTGCACGCGAGGTAATTTGCGTTATTGCGTAATAGAAACTCGGCACTACGCGCGTGCAAGGCATCGCCCACAAATTGTACGTGATTGAGTAAATTACACGATACCCCCGATACATCTTCCTAATTAAATTAAAATGGTAAACAATATAATTAGCATGTGATTATAATTCGTAGTTACATTTTATAATAAGCTTCATTTGATTTAGACTATGTTCAGTTATGTTAATAATAATATAATATGTAGTAAATATGTAAATACTGATCATTTACACTATTTCCTGATGTAACTTTTCCCAGTTATCATCAACAACGTGAAGAACATATCTTATATCTTGAGACATCTCCACACATCTCCACAAAAGTCGTCATTGTAATTTTGTTTACATTTATTGATACTTCAAGTATTTGCGGAAAGAAATTATTATGAAATTTACCATAATTATAATTATGTGTTTGTGCCCGGTGTATAGCTATAGACTCACCACCTAATCCATAGTGGGACGTAAATTACCAGTGAAATGTGGGAGTGTAGGTACTACACGCCTCAGCCTACCTCACCTGAGATCACAGGCGTGATGTTACGTTACGTAATATACATAACACTTGCACAATCGTCATCGATTATATTTATGTGCATTACTATTGTTTATTGGCTTATTCTTAATGTAACATAATTAGAATACCGCACAAGTCGCGTCTTGTAACATCGACGGCACTAGTTTCATTATTTACAGTCGATCTGAACTTTCTCCTGACCTGTGGCACGATTTCAAAACAGACGCCTGTTATTTTTCCAGTGAAAAATGTAGATTTTGTTAACAGCAACACTGATAGTAGGTCGGAGGTTGGCGAGGTTAGACACATACATAATCATTGACGATTTAAAACAACACGCAATGTTTATAGTTTCTCTAATATTACAATGATATCTAGTCACGTTTCTTTTCTTGTTTTGCATAAAAGTTGTCCCGCAATATTAGTGTTAAGTAATAAGTATATTGTATCATTAATGATGTTTACGACCTCATAAACAAATGTCTCAATATCATTATATATTCATATTTGATTTTACTCCTTCCTGAATGTTATAGAGATAATGAAGCTTCCTCTGTATTCAGGCCGCTTCGATCAGCGTTGCCGGCAATTTACATTAGTGATCGAGACTTTAATGCGAAGTTTTTAAAGCGACCGCGGACAGCTGCTTAATGTGGAGTACATGTAGGGCACATTTCGGCATCGTATGACGAAAATACTGTGTAGTATTCGTAACTAGCGGTCACCGATCTAACCGCGCGTTGCGTTGCTTAATATTAAGATATTTTTTGATCTACAACCATGTTGAACCTCGAAACGCTGACTTTTTTGTAACTAGAACTACAGAACTCTTTCGATCCACAACCGTATTAAATCTCTGAACAGATTTTTTGTATCAAAAAACTGTGTTTTCATCGTCATCGAACCTGTTTAAATTTGACTTTTATGAACAGATGAATACAGTCAATTTTAAAAGTAGAAAGACTATTCCTTATATAAACAAACGACAAACTTATCTAGTGTGTAATGTCGCACACAAAAGTCATTACCGAGCGTAATATTATTTTATTTCTCTTAATTATATTAAGTAACGTTGGTCAAATCCAAACCGCAAATGAGTACTGTTTTCCAACGTACTATGTATGATATAATATTCGTTTTCACCGTAAATCGCTTTAATTCGATCTACCGAATAACGCGTGACGACGCGGCCCATGTGTGCTAACGTAACAATATAAGTATCATCATAATGACAACATTGCAAAAACGAACATATTTATTCGGTTCGTTTCACGTAGTCATGTTGTTTTCATCGTCATCACCAACCCGTTGCAGTCCACTGCAGGATGTAAGCTTCCACAGCACAAAATCGAAAATATGAAAAAAAGTTTAATAGTATTCCCCCGAGATTCGAATTCACAAGCTCTCCATCAGCAATCGCGCTCACAACCAGACCACCGAGGCAGCTAATATCGGAAATATTAGATTGTTTAGTCCTGACAATATCGTAACCAATATCGTAATCGTAAACAATTTAATTACAATATTAAAAATTTCTTCATAAAACATCAAACAATAAAATCAATTGAACCGTCAATAAATAGTTAGTGTCTATTGATATCAAAATTTATGTACTTTCTAATCGTTACTTTTCATTACAACGTATACAATTGAAATATATTACTACCTACTATCTGAATGTACGAACTTATGAACTCCAATCAAAGTAATACCCATTACGTAACGCACGCACTACACGTTAGTTTCTCAAATAATCACTTTCATCGCTCTCGAGCTCGCAAAGTACAGAATAACCACCTAACACGGAAATCTCTCCATAACCTTTGCTGTATAACCGCGAATCATAACCTATGCGAGCAGGAAGGTACCGCGCCCACTTGAGTGTTCGATACAAGTAGTCACAACTCAAGTATCCAGTAGTTCGCGTTACGTTACAAGTAGAACACGTGTCGTATTGTAACACAATTGCAATGCTATTTACAAACGTCACTTACGCCTACCGACAGTTGAACTTCATTTGCAATGGTAATAATCATGATGAAGGTGTATGTATGTCTGTCGAAATGAGTACCTAATACCCATTTTGTAACTGTAAATAAATTTAGAGGTGTTAAAAAAGAGCTTTTAAAAAGCAACGGCAGTCACGATTGCAGAGGAATATTGGTCTACGAGTATCATACAATTAAAAAAGGGTTATTAAATTACCGTTACGTGCCCTTTTAATAAGATCGACAATCATAGAATTTCTCTTTGTTTCAGATGATACAGATCTCACTGCAGAGTCATCAGAAATAATATCAGAAGCAGTGGCGCCGCCTCCCAACCACCATGCAAACCAAAACGCGCATGATTCTGTTGCCGCAGCGGATCAAACAGACCATTCAATAGAAGTCTTCGGAGATGCCCAAAACTTTTTCCCGTCATTTGCTAATCTGTTCGAACCACGACAAAACAATTTCAGATTAGGATTTGGCAGTCAGGAAGGAGCTTACAGTCAACGACCTAATTCGTATAGATCCCTGCTTAATTACCCGCTCTTTGGAGGTTATAGAAATGTCGATGGCTTCGGAAAGCAAAACTCGCCAGCTTCCGAGCCCCTTGTCGATGCAAGCTCCAGTGTTCTTGGTTCTGGTAACTTCGGCATTATAAGAGGTGGAACATTCTTCGCACAAAATGATGAAGATTCAGAATATGATGGCGGCTTTAATTCGTTTTATAATAATGGTCACGGCAGACCGTCGGTCGGAGTCGGTTATATTGCGAATCCAAGACCTAATTATAATCAAGATCAGTTCGCTAACTTCAGAGATTTCGCCGATATAAATACTCCATCCAATTCCGCATACTCTCACTTTGTTGTAGTATATGCCAACAAAAATGCCACAATGGATGAGATTAGCGAAGAAACGAGAAAAGTAATATCCGAACCCAAAAACATCATCGAAACCTTGGAACGCCTTGATGAAATTAGTCCCCCTAAAAAATCTAAGTCGAAAACCAAGTTAGAGGCTACAAAAAAGAAGATGCCCAATAAAAAGGACCAATGGAAGAAAGCCAATTCGAAATATTTCAGTCAAAAACACGATCCAGAAGAGCCGTTATTAGCGCTTAGTTAAACTTAGTGTAAATAAAAAAGACTTGCGAACTAGTATAAGTGTATATAGTGTTAGTAAATAAAGAATACGCAATTTAGTCACATCTTAGATATGACAAAAATTACTTTGCCTGTAAACATTGTGTGATTGGATCGTGCAAATTGTTGAGTAATATATTCGAAGTTGAAATTATCGAATGACTAAGAATGTGTAAAATGTGAAAAATAAATTAAATTAAAAAAGAATTGATCGTTTACTTGATGCATACTCAATAACATACATACAATTATTCACGAATTCATTCAATGAATCTGAAGAAATTTATGATTTTACCTGTGTCTTATACAATTAAAAAATATAAGCGATACAGAACTCAGAACAGTGTACAAAAACTAAAAATGGTCGACTAACGGAATCCGAAAAGCACTGTCCGTGTCTATGCAATTGTTGGCCTTGGGGATAAGTTCTAACTCATAAGGCAAAATTAAATAAAACTGTCTGCCGTCTAATGGTGAAGTGCATAGCCTAACAACCTCTTACATTATTTAATTTAAAACTTTACTATACCTTGTTATTTTAAAATATTCCACCACCATAAGATTACATACTTAAACTATTATTTAATATACGAAAGCAAGTAGCGACATCTAATAGACAGTAGTTACATTATTACATGTTTAGCGACATCTTTTGAATGATGCTAGAAACAAGGGAATTAATTACCTGCTGCTTTATTTTATCTGTGGTAAAAAGTAATGAGCACTCTATAATAATAAATGTTTTAAAATATGTAATAATTACTATAATATCTCATCGAATCACAATGCTAACAAGAAAATATAAGTGACACATTGTAATATTTTGAATGCAACATTTGATAATATCTTTTCACCATTCTGTAGGAGGTGCCTGACTCTATAACGTAGCACTCTATGGTAAAATTAAAATGCGTATTCTCTGTGGAAAAATGTGCTATGCTGTGTTCGGAAGAAATATAGTAGTACAAGTTTCGGTTTTTCAGTGAATATAGTAGGGAATCTAGTTTAATTATGAATAAATGACATTTAATGAATTAATTTGCTGTGTGTTTTAATGACATAAAAAAAATATTCGTACATACAACGTACGACCACCATGTTCTCGGGGAAGGATGCCGCAAACCCCGCATATCCCACGCAGTGGGCATTAAATCCGGTTGCGTATCAAAATGTGGATACTAGCCAGGTAGACTGGGCAGCTTTAGCGCAACAATGGATTGCTATGAAAGAAGCTGCATCGGTTGTGACGACGCCACAAACTTCCTCCGCCAAGGTCGAAACAGAGGAAGGAGAGGCCCCTATGGAAGTCGAAAACGCTGACGTAAACTCTGAACCCCCAATGCCACCCGGTGCAGAATGGAATGCTTCAACCAACTCCTGGGGAGCCCCGTCCTGGAATCAATGGGGTAAAGATAACCATTACGTTTGTAGCAAATCAATTCGCTATGCTTCGTGTGAATTTGATTAATGCAAGATTAAGGTTTTGTGTTACAATAAATCATATAGAACTTTGTCGCTTTGTTTGTTCCAATGCTTCTTTTAAAGGCACTACATGTTGTTAGCAAATGAAAGATTGAGAAATATTTATGTTGATTTTGGTTATCATGAAGATTTCAAAGTTTAAGTGGTGGAAGTCCTTAGAACAACTAAAAATACACAACACACAAGTTCACATTTAAAATTTCAGTTATTTCAGAAATATGCAGAGTGTGTTACACATATGTAGAAGTGAGCCATGAACACCCTCATAATTGTCGTGGTATCCTGTACCTATTTAACCCATTGTTTCATCCCTGTTGATGCTGAAAAAGAAAACATCCCCGTCCCATGCTGGAATACCAGGATGTTGTAAGAGGAGACTAAACCCAGCACTGGCAGACTGTAATCTTCCTGTCCAGCAGGGAAGACTTATGTCCAGCAATAATTTTGAATGGGCTGGTGATGATAATGAATAAAATTGTAATCAATATTTGTAATCACAAGAAAAGTTGTAAACTATACATGAAAGTCAACTCTTTATATAAATGCAAAAAACAAGCAATAGAAGCTAATATACATTCTTACTTCAAAATATTTTTTATGCTCTCTAAGCAAGCACTAAGTATTATAAATGTTTAAACAATGCTAACAGTGCTTCACTTTCACAACTTGAGTACTAAATTAGTTTTATTTGAATTTGAACTCTTAAAAAGGAGATATGAGTAAAAAAATTACTTAATAAACTTATTTTAATCTTCATAAAGTACTAATTGCAATATTATGGATTCCAGAGCATAATATAGGAAATAGTTTATTACAAATAATTTGAGTTATTTTATGGTTTTAAAAGTTATGAAATGAGTATTTTCTCAAGAAGAATTCATCATAAACTTT
This sequence comes from Mimoniades nurscia nurscia, assembly GCA_018246595.1. Taxonomy (NCBI): domain Eukaryota; kingdom Metazoa; phylum Arthropoda; class Insecta; order Lepidoptera; family Hesperiidae; genus Mimoniades; species Mimoniades nurscia. Next base: position 6,164 of record DWFO01001493.1, on the reverse strand, counting down.
TATAAACTTATGTTCGAATGACACCTGTGGGTAGAGGCCAGTTGGACATTACATACTAGTGTTTCAAGAACTGTACATGAGAAAAAACCAATGACCAGAAAACAGTTGATAATTACATTGTTTTTAGATTTGTCACACTGTGCTGCTGTATGTTGTCATCATCAGCATATCTCAGTCCAGTACTGGACTGCAGGCCACACACTAAACTGTGTTTTGTTCATAATCCCTGTTATGTATTTGATTGTACCCTTCAATCCTTGTACTAAGGAATATGGGTTAGGAATCGTTTTTAAATTTAATAAATGTATTAAAATCACAAGCATTTGAACCGCGAAAAATGATCATGCTTGCATTAAATAAATAAAACAAATTGTTTGAAAATAGTTATAGTACTAACAAATGTTGCTTTAAATTTATAGACTATGGGATCGTTAAATAAGTTCTGAGTTGTTTAGTCTGCAAGTGTATACAATTTGTTAGCACAAAAATCTCATAATAAGGAATATTCTACTCAATGCTTCACACATGTAAAATATGTTAGCATTTTTTTACAATATGAAATAAGACAGTTTACAAAAATGTGATTGAACCTGACTTATTTAATTCAGTAAATACGTTGAATTACCTGTAAAGCCTATTTTATTTGACTCTTTTCATAGTTCCACTCTTAGAATGAGAGGGTTAAGGCCAGAGTCTGCAATGCTAGCCAAGTGTGTGTTGGCAAAGTTCACATACTTTTAGAGTATCTTTTTTTATCTTTCAATACCATACCAAGTTATTTAACCTTAAAACACACATTTTGTCAACAAGTGCATGCCAGGATTTGAACCTGCTCTAGAATGAGACACCGAATTTCAAAACACTACACTATCACTTCTCTATAAAGCCTTATATCAGATTAAGAAATTGCATTGTCTGTGCTGATCATAACTAGTATTCTAACTATATTAGCTGGTCATTATACTGATTAAAATGTTAACATTTTGCAAGCATCTAAATAACAACAAATATAGATTATATATTTGTCATGTTTTATAATAGTTTCTAGTTTCCTAGTTAGCACTTATTTTACATAGTTAGTAATAAATATATTGTTAGAATAATTTCTAAGTGAATGAAGCAATTTTTGAAAATGTAATGAAGCTAAATCCTAATTGATATTCCCTGTCAGTCAACGATAATGCTATCCATGACCCTTTGGTAACATCTCTGTAACTTTTAATTTAGATATGGCCATGTTCCTCTGATGTAATCTTTAAATTCCAACGAATACAATATCTTCTGTTGGAAAAACAGTTCTGGTAAACAGGTTTTTATTCAAAATGTTTTGAAGGTTGGGGGTGGCCTGGCCCAGGGCCTGTGGATCCAAAAATGCCTCCAGACCCGTCAATGGCCATGCCTCCCTTGATGGATGGCTATCCAATACCAGATGGTCCACCAATGCCAGGGTAAGAATATTTTATTGTTCTTCTCTAACAGGTTCACCTTGAAAGCAGGCAACGAGACACATTTGCAGAATGATGAAAATTATGCCAAAATTTCATCACAACTTGAGCAGTTTCACCATTTACTGCCTACTCCACCTGCTTGAACTGCTGAAGTCCAACCCATGCATCCATCCACATACATTCACACTAAACCATCATGGTGTATTAAGCACTGAGAACATCGTTTTACTATGGCAGCATCCAATACATCTATTATGTCTAGCATCTCATGAATGTTTTATAATTTCAATATTAAGAAAAGATGTTCTCATAGTAAAAATTGTCAGTAACATAGATTTGAATATTTGCCTGTACGAAATGACGTACTAGTAGCTAATCGTTTAATTACATAATTTTGTAATAGTGTTTCAAATCACAATTAAAATCAAAGTTGCATATGTAATACACAACAAGATAAAGTTATGAGCCATATAATACAATTTTCAAAGGTTCTACCATAAATGCATCTGAAACATTGAATTTTCACATGTAAATAAAACTGTGTATACATCTAGGTACTCTACTGGGCCAATACCAACTCCCACATTCCAGCATGGATACTGGACGGCTCCACAGGTGGATCAATCAGGTAGCAGAGACAGCAGCCGTAGTCGTGATAGCACACGGCGCTCGAAGAGCAGAAATAGGGAAACTAAACCCACTAGAGTTCGACCACCTAGGTATGCTATAATATTGTTAAAACTCACATATTAATAACATACATTTAGGCATTTGCTACTAACAAAGTAGACTAGAATTAATTTGAAAGATTTCTGACAGTATCAATTTCAGAACCCTCTATGATATTATCATAATCAATTTGCCAATAGTGAACTAACAACATAGCAATAATTAAATATTTAATCTAAAAAGACTTTCACATAGCCGTATTTGGCTGGCATTTTTTCTAAGATTTTGTTTGATAGTGTTAGTTCTTGTGGTTGTTTCGTTGTAATATATTATTATTAATAATACATGGGATAACAACAGTAATATAACTTGTCAGTAGAAAATGAAAAATTGTATAAAGTCAGCATTAATCTCTAACAAAATTAGTTGTATCCGTACTTGAGGGTGCTTTTAACATAGATTGTAAGTATGTGTCATTAATATTAGCTCTTCTTCAATCCAAAGACTAACCAAAAAGAGATGAAACACTAGCAGAGTGGGTAACTGAAACGTACTAACTTCTATCTTGGCAACCATTGCTAAATAGACTACAGTCAAATTATGCTATCCTTATGAAGCAGATAGATCCTTAGTTTACAACAATCAGACATAGTATATGCTTTTTGTGTCATGGAAATGATCTAATTAATAAACTTGAAATACCCATTTAATAACCTATGTCATCCAATTTTTCTGCAAAGCTTCTAAGTGGCTCCTGCATGATCCTACTCTCAAGTCGTGTGTAAATATCAGATTTAGCTGTCGAAGCCTGCTGACCTCAACTTAGCCAATATGGCTGAAAGTAGACAATAAGTAATTGGAAGAATACAAATTCTAGAATTGTTACCCAAATAAATTAGTAAAATTGATTTTGTGGCATTAACAATGTCTATGCTTTAAATCAATACACTTTAATCTGAAATTCAAGTAATATGTTTTACATTCTATTTATTACCTTTTTTTCTTTCTTACTTTTTTCTACCACTTTTCTTAACTCTGTTTCTTCCTTTACTGGATTGCCTTTGAAATTTTGTTGGCAGTAACAAAAATCTAGTATCAATATAGAAAAGAAAAGGTCTAGGGTCTGAATGTAAGAAATATAAAACTCCTCAGGGAAAAGCTTCCTGTGATGCCACCAGTAATAGAACCGCTAGGGTTGCCACCCGCTATGATGACTACCACCATCGACGCAGCGAAGAGACGTCAATTGCCTGGTTGGATAAGGGAAGGTAATTTATATGGGCCTACATTTCTTTTTACATAATTCACTGAATTGATAATTATCAAAGATTTAAAAAAATATAATATAACATAAATACTAATGGAGCATATTCCAATTATCGAAACAAATTGTGTGATGCCAACATGAAATTCTTGTAGCTTGGTGATGGGTGGTATTGATTGCTAACCTAAACTTGGCTATAATCATATATGTCTATTAATTTCTGTAGGCATAGCAAGGAATACATTTCAAACACCCACTTGTTATGACTTATCTTTGCGCAACAGTGTTATATTGATGTGGTTGCAGCCTCACAGATATGATTTTTTTATACATCTTGTTTTATTTGCTACCATTCTTAGGTTTAGAAAAAATGGAGCGTGAAAAACAAAAAGCTATAGAGCGTGAACAAGAGAAGAAAGCAAGAGAACAAGCGGAAAAGGAGAAAAAGAAACTAGAAGAAGAAGAGCTGGCAAGATTGAAAGCAGAAGCTAGTGGTGTTCCTATGCTGCCAGCCAAGAGCAAGTTTGTAAGTAACCTAAATATTTTTCAATATTACAGGGCATTGGGTACATAGTAATCCAAGTAGAAATTAGAATACCTTACCATATCTACTACATAGAATGTCAATACTGTTAATGAAATGAACTAACAAGTTTGTCTTTCGCACTCTATAAATATAATTCACTAGCAGATATTGAAATATTTCTAGGAAACTGATTCAGAAGGTGAAGAAGAGACAACAAAACAAGAGAAGGCAACTCCAGCAACTCCACAAGAAGAGGCCAACCAATCACCAGTCAATGAAGAACCTGAAGACAAGGTCGTGCCGGTAAAGAAGAGCAAGGAGGAGATAATGCAGGAAGTGGTGCGTAGTTCATATTCCGCAACCAAGATAAATATTCCTTATTGTATAACAATTTAACAATGCATCACTACAAGCTTATTTTAGCATTATCATTAGTAGCATGTCTAAGTTCACTGCTGGGTTTAAACCTCCCCTGAGGGTTCCTGCCCATGTTAACTATAGTCATAAATATCTCGCACCACCTAACTGCATTTAAATTAACCAATATCTCTAAGTATTGTACACAAGTTCTCAACAGCCGCGTATGTCGGGAACGTGATTTCAGTCACGCCAGGTTCCTTATGAGGCCGACAGAGAGCACCAAATGCGAAATGACGCTATCCTCACGAACGTACAATGCGTACATTCATGTTTGAACCGTTCCCGTTTCCAGATGTTGGCAGTGCGCCGCTCGCTCACCGAAATACTGTTAGAGGTAACGGACCAGGAGATTCATATGGTGAGCCAGGAAGAATTGGCCCGATATAATTTCCACCAAGGTACCATATCTCTAATAGGTTTATACAAAAAGGCCCCGCAATCGTTGTCAAGATTTTATTGTATACAACGACAGACAATTGTGTATTGAACGTAACATTCACTGTGCTAATTGTCTCGTACATAGACAATGTGAACTGGAAGAAATGTGCCGTGTACAGATTGTGTGATATTTTATCGTTATTAAAGTTTTATTTCAGATGTTGCCAGTTGAGAAATGAATACAAAGTGTGTTTTATTAATAATTTTGGTTTTATTTATATGATAAAAGCATCGCGCCTCAACGCCATGAAGGCTAGCAAGTCCAAGGCACTGTCTGCTATCGGCAGCGGGCTCGGTGAGTGCACTTCCTACCACGTCCCGCGGCCCCTTGTCTGGCGGCGCCTCCGTATATTTTGCGTGAACTTTCTATTTCAGCAGTCCAACATCGAAATTAGTATTTTACTATTGTTCATATTGGCAATACGCATGCTTAGAACGCTGCTTGCATATGATATTATTAGTGGATTGCATAATTGGTAAGAAAAGATTTCATTATTGATGTTACACAGTCCCGTATCGTATGCCATTGATGTTTTATTTGTTTGATTTAATTTCGAATTATAAAAATTGTCGTAGAAAAAATTGAATTGGTGGTAATGTCTCTTATTATTATTTATAATTAATGTACGCATGAATCGATCGGTGTAAATGTCTCTTACACAATATTGCAAAATATTAACCTACGACTCTGTTTCGTCTAGGTGATTTTTTGCGGTGAATTTTTTTTATTCTTAGTGGATTGTTAGTAGGTTTGTATAAGCGGCTCGTCCTGTCTACGTATATTGTTATCGCGGGGGTCTGTGTGTGCAGGGCTGGGCGCGTACGAGAGCAGCAGCGAGGACAGCGCGGCGGAGGACGGGCCCGACGAGCTGTCCGACCACCAGCTGCAGGTACGCCGCCGACGTAATGTGCCTTCGACACAAAACTGTTCCATATGAAAACAGAAAGCGAAATGGGCAGATATAATTCCCTTGTAGTATAATAACTACAATATTTTTAGAATTTTTCACACTTGGCCATCGGATCCCAAAGTAAGCTCGAAGAGTGCCGGTGCTGCGATAATCAGACGGCTGTTAAAAAACATAGAAATGTTTAATATATACTTATTTTACTTTATTTTATTTTATTTTATTTTACTTATACCATTTTGTACATGCCGATGAGTACAAAATGACGACACTAGTGGCGCGCGAGTGTAACGCGCGGTGTGCCGGCAGGAGGTGATCCGGCGAAAGCGCGCGGAGTTCGAGCGCGCGGCGCGCGAGCTGGACGCGCCCGCCACGCCCGAACCGCCGCCGCCGCGTGCGTACCGCCCGCCGCCCCCCCCCCCCCCCCCCCCCCCCCGCACCCCCCCCACTACCCCCCCCCCTACACCTTCCCCCGTGCCACATTTTTTCCC
>DWFO01001492.1:0-15695 GCA_018246595.1 Mimoniades nurscia nurscia | reverse complement strand
TAACTGGTGAAACGTGGGAATGTTCTACATTCCTCTGCCTACCTCTTCGGGGATTACAGGCGTGAAGTTACTCTTTAGTTGTTAAAGAAGTAGGTACCTACTTAAATTTTAATTAGAAACATAACATAAATGAATTACTTAAATTTAATTAGAAACAAAACGTAAATGAATATTAATACCACTAAAAGCACTAGAATATTCTTTTAAATCTATTATTATTAAAGGTTACCAGATACTCGTTTAACTGTCTTACGTATTAAAATACTGTTAAAGCTCAAGAACCTTGATTAGGCTTTGACGTATCTTCATTTAGGCGGGAAATGGACAGGTATTAATTAATGCTTTTTTTATAAATAAAGAATATTAGTATAATTATAAATTCAATATGAAATGTATAAGTGACTGATGCGTTGCAATATTTAGCAATGTTTATATCAATGTGTTTATGTCCATTTTTGTTACAGGTTATAAACATGTGGCTTTACAGTGTCTTCAGTTTGTCAATATATTTATTAGTAGTTTTAAAATGGTAAGTAAAATTTAATTGATACATGGCTGTCAATTTTCACCTTTTCGTACGCATTTTGTCTCCTGTCATACACTTACAGAACAAGTTCATAAGGTAGGTACAGTAGATAGATACCTATTTATAACAGTTGGAAGTTACACATTTTGGTTGGTATAATGTTTTCCCAAGTAAGTTTTGAATTTCCCAACTTCGGATACACCTTGTTATAATCTACGCTACAAACGTTAAGATTTCTGTTATACGAAAATCTCTGAGTAATGGATGATAATAGAAATGTATTATAATATGTAATATAATATCTCGGGACATCACCACACACGGCCATCTGATCCCAAACTAAGCGTCAAGAGAGCTTGTGATAACGTGACCAGATGGCTGATAAATATATACATGTAAATATATACTTAAATAGATAGATAGATGAAATAGATAGATAGATAGATTAAATAGATAGATAGATATTTTTTTTAATTTTTTTCACACCCAGACACAGAACAAATACTTGTGCTTATCACACAAATATTTATCCTGGGTGGGAATCGAACCCACGACCCCCAGCGCAACAGTCAGGTTCAGTAACCACTGCACCAACGGGCCTGTCATATCTACGGTCGCTGATAGATCAATGAAAAATTCTTCTTCTTCCTCTAGCGCTACAATACATTATGGGTCTTGGTCTCCTCAATAATATTTTTGCGGTTTACTCTATCTCGGGCCTCCCTTCTCCACGATGTTATGCCCATGCGCCTGACGTCTTGCTCGACGTAGTCTCTACATCGTTTTCTGGGTCTTCCTTTTGGCCTCTTCTCTTGCTGGTTCCAAGTAGAGATGATTTTGACAGCTATGGCATTATCCTTACGCTCTAAATGGCCTGTCCATCTAACCTTACGATCATTTCTTTATTAATCAGCTGCTTCAGTTGATAGAGTTGATAGAAAAGTAAATATTATTATAACCCCACACTGTTAGTGTAATAAGAAATTCCAGACTTCAATTTGTGGATAGACACTTGTGTCCAACGTAGGGCTATAAAACATGCTGTATGGGTTGTTGGAGTATAATTATTACAAAAGAAAAAATAAATATAAATGAGCATGGAGATGTTGGCAAAATTAATTTCCCGACATGCTTTTACACAGAAGTAAAACAGAATAATATTGAGTTGGGTTATAAATTGCAAGTGGAGATTTAACTGGTTGTGGAACTAGTTTCGAAAAGTTTTAATTTGCGGTTCGCAAAGTTCGAGCTTTATTCGATTGTGACGACGATTCGTTATAATGTTTGAACCAAACTAGAGATTTGTTGAACGATTGTACACATCTGTACATATATATTTTCGATATTTTTTTCAATCCTATCTTGAGGATTTGAACGCGTGAGCTGTAATCAGTCCCTTTTCGTTTCAGAGAGTGAATCATTACTTTTCCTTTTTAAGGGATTAACATTCTAATTTGTTCTTCATGTTGGCAAAACTTTTTTAATTGATCTAAGACTAATTTTATGATACTTTAAGGGTTTATGTTAATTTTACTTTCACAATAAGTAGCTGATCCGCTGGTTGGAAGTAACATCACGCCTGTAATCCCCGAAGAGGTAGCCAGAGGAATGTAGAACACTCCCACGTTTCACCAGTTACTTTTACGTCCCACGATGGAATAGGTGGTTCCGCTGGTTGGAAATTTTGATAAACCAAAAAACAACCCTTTTTCAGTATTGTTTTTAAGTGAAATATTAAATTCGAAAAAAATATTCCTATATATTTTTTAACGTACTAAAATAATTTTGAATGTCATTTACATCGGTTATTCAAATTATTAAATTCTGCGTTCATATTACATTCGACTCTCATAATTAAAGTATACTGTCAACCAAGGATATTAACCTTCAGTCAAGTAAGTTCATGTCTCAGCTAGACTGTCTAAGTTCTAACAGGCATATTTAAAAATAATGTTCTTTTAACTGTTCGTCTTGATTTGCATACATGTAGGGATTTCGCAAGCAAGAGTAGATTCAATTTTTTCAATTTTAATTTCTTCAAATTGATAAAACTTTGCGTGTTATCGCCTCTTTGTGGAAAATCAGGATCAGCGTATTGCATATTGCAGTTCACTGCTGTATATAAGCTTCCCCTGTGCGTTCATGCCATGATCCCCAGCCCCAGCCTTTCGCACCACCTACATCTGCTGCTCATAGACGGCCAGGTCATTTAGCTGTGCCAAGCCAGGACGCGCTATACTGTAATCTGTCAGCGCCGGGTTCACTCGCCTCTTACAACATCCTGTAGCCCGGCACGTGGTTGGGGAATATACACTTACTCCACCTCAACAAGGATTATATTTTGTGGACATTAATATCAAATTTATATTTAAGGTTATTGGGTAATGTAGACTGAACTTTCGTTAGCTGTTGGGATTTCGTTATACTAGCTCACCCAGATTATTGTGATCCTCCATTTCTGTACTTGTAGTAGCACTAACTCCCACCCGAACAAGTTAATAGGAGGACATTTATTTTAGGAATTTAACGTATTTGAATGGCTAATTGGTACATTGGGTATGGATGTACGAGGTTTCTTAAGTTCAATATTTCATTGATCCTATAGGTTTTTAACACGTAATTTGATATTTTTTAGTGTAAGCACAGAAGAAGTCCAGCCATCTCCATGGAAATGGTCATGCGATGAAGGCAGGTGTTTGAAAGAGAAGAATGAAGGCCAGGGCTCTGAACCTGCTCTCTCCTTGGAAGCGTGCAAAATGTTCTGCAATGAATATGGTAGGAAGAATATCGTACACAGTTTTAATGATAGCTATGTAAAATTTATATTATACTAATTAAAGTTAATTGATAAGCAATCCAATTGTTAATAGGATTAAATTAGATTCATAATTCAGGATGATAAAGAATAAAATAAACAAAAACTCCAATATTCATACCATTTTAGATATTATTTTATATATTTATGTACTTATACATAGTAAAGTAACAATTAATTCCCTGAAACTTTCTTACATTTCTTGTTAAGATATATCGAATTCCGTGGTTGAATCGTTTTGCATTTGGTCAAAGACAAAAAATGTAGAGTCACGTTAACGCATAGAGCCACTATTTTGAATATTCTATTAGGCCTATTGCTATTTATTGCCTGTGACGATTAAAGAGGTGTTAATTGTCACGTGCAATAAATTGTCCGTCCAATGTGCAGGCAATTTATGGCCGAGGCCGACGGGCGAGACCGACTTGGGAAATTACTTGTCGAAGATCAACATAAACAATATCGACGTGCAGATCACGAAACATGGAAAATCCGATGATTTGATGATGGAAGCGATCGAGGTGAGATCGTACTTGAATATATTATGCTAATAAATTTTCCTGTAACGATTACCTCTCATTTGTTCTAATCTCACTGTTACAACTCACATGATGGTCTATTATGCAGAGGAGTGTAGAAACTAGCACTATACTCCCACGCTTCACCGGTTGCGTGCCTCTGCCTACCTCTTCAGGGATTGCAGGCGTGATATTACGTTCTAATGTATAATAAAATGCATTAATCGTTACTTTGACATTGACTACTACTTAATGACCGGTCACGGCTTAACCGCGCCCACGACACGTGACTGTGTCTATAACCCGCAGTAGTTAACTGGGCACCTCGCTACAACGACACATTCATGACGAAGGAATATTATACGAGTATGAGGGAGCGTTTTCCACGCAAGAGCCAAGTTGATTTCTGCGTGTTGTGTACTCTTAATACTCTACATATATACATATCTTCACGCCAGGTCCCTTACGGTGTAGGCAGAGATCACCGAGTGCGAAATATGTACCGTGCTTCTATATTAACCTGTATTTATGTGTATGTATTTATATTAATACATTTGTTTCCTCCCATTTAATTCTGAATGAGTACTAACTATATGCTTCTTTTTTCTTTAATATCTCGTTCACAAACTTAATTTTGTATGGCCTCATCATCAACAACGACTGCTTTGACACTTAAAAGATATTGCAAGGTCAATAGTAAAAGTGTGAGTTGCAATATATAGGCAACATATTTCAATTTCGAAATGAATTTTAGCTGCCTCTGAGCCATTATGACTATGGCTATTAGTATCATATTATTTATTATTATGTAGATTTTCAGTGATTAGTGCCTCCGAGTGCGGAAACGAGGGATAACGAATTTGAGATTTTGTAATGAATAAGGAATACGGGTGGGAAAAGGAAAGGGCGCGATGGCGCTCGCTAGGGAATGGCTTTGTCCAGCAGTGGGCTGAGATAGGCTGGTGATGATTATGATGATGGTGATGATGATAAGAAATAAAGAAGCTGAAGTTACATATATTTGTTTTAGAGGTTCAAAAAGTTGCTGACGTACGCGATTCCGCCTGGCGCGACGCCTAAGCCAAAGGGGAAGTCCGTCACAGTATATCTTGTCAATGAAAATCCAAACTTAAGGGGTAAGTAAGACATTTTGACGTAACCAGTTTTATAGCTCTTAAGTAATGATAATCTTCATCAAGCAATAAATCTGTAGGCTCATCTACTACGAGGCACTTACAAGTATACCATAAACGGTGAAAAATTTATTTTGCGGTATTACTTCCCTCTGCGTACCCCTTAGGGGAAATGCAGGCGTAATGTTTGGTTGTCAAGCCTTTCATTTTCTACTGTTGGGACACTGGTCTTTGTTAAATGAGGTCTAAAATGATACTGTTCCACGCGCGAACATTAAGAGAAATCTAAGCAGTATAGGTTTACTCACAATGTTTACCCTTACTTGTATAACGCGTAATATTTATATTTGCCTATCTTGTTATAGTGAAATGTGTGTGCCAGGATTCGTATTCCGGAAATCTACATCACTAGGTCTTGACTGCTCTTTGTGTAAATGGTTTGTTTTCAAGATGTGAAACTGCGCATTTATTTGACATTTCGTATGACTATTATAGCGTCATGACCATGTTGATTTAAAATAATTCGAACTGTTTGCGTTTTTACTCTAAAAGAATATTTAATTACAAATGTCTTTGAAATCATTGGTGCAGCCTCAAAATTAAATCCATGTTCCCGACCACAGGGTCCCATTTTTTAAACATATTTTAAGTTATGTTCATATCAGTTCATATCTCCTAGATGCTGAGCCTCGTTTAATTATGCATTTTAATTACTAATAAACGTATTAAATAGAAAATTGGTAATATTTGCAGTAAGAACAGACGCGAATAACTTTAAAAGTTCAAATCATTTGTTAATTTTTTCTAGATATTTAGGTCAAGTTACTGTGATGTTACGTTAGATTAGTACCAGATCCGTAGGTATTACTAGTATTTAAGGTTTCAGTCTTACTTAGCATTTTTCCTGGTATTCAGGTCGATATTAGATGCGATTAGTTCACTAGCGTGTATTGTGTTGGCTTACAAAGGTTTCAAGAGGTCAAAGCGTTTGCACAAATATTGCGGACGAATGAATTTGTTCATGGTTCAAATTTGTGTACAGTTGCCGGCCTTAGAGTTAATTTGTAAAAACTAGACTTTATTGTATGAATGTTTCGAGTTTAACAAAAGGAAAACATATGTATAAGTCTCTGCAATATTTTAAAACAATAAAGAAAGAAAGTAACTTCACGCCTGTAATCCCCGAAGAGGTAGGCAGAGGAGTGTAGAAAACTCCCACGTTTCACCAGTTACTTTTAAGTCCCACGATGGAATAGGTGGTGAGCCTATTGCCATATACCGGGCACTTATCCAGACTCCGAGCACATTACTAGAAAATCTCAATTAGAAAATTTTTACTAGTGCTCAACCTGGGAATTGAACCCAGGACCTCCCGTTCGGCAGTCACACTTGCAACCAACACGACCAACGAGATCTCAAATGAAACTTAAAATAATCCTAGATATTTCTAGTGTATGGACTAAGAGTAATGTGATTTGTTACATTATTTTTTTAAGTTTCTTTTATTAATATGACATTGCAGGGTAGTGTTAAATAAACCAGTAAAATTTAAATTTTGTTTTATTCCTAGGGTACGCGAACAATAATTGACAATTTAGACACGGGAACATCAGTGACACCTATACTGACAGGTTACGAAGGATTCATGGACTGTTACAACACCACCATAGCCAAGGAGGGTGTTGGTGGCTTATACAAAGGTTTTGGTGCACTGGTGTTGCAACTTGCAGCTCACCTGGCCATTATAAAATTGACAACCCTAGTTGTGTCAGAAATATCCAATCTCTTGAAGCCAGCGAACAGCCCGACTAATTCAGATGATTCAAATCACTCACCCCCCAAATACTTGTTCAATTAATAGACAAATTATTTGTATTATTACTATTATCAAGTGATATGGCTATATTATTATTGTTTTTGGTTAAATTGATATAAACAAAAATTGTATCACCCATGATATAGCACAGCTTGTCTAAATTCTAAATCATATATTGTTTTGTTTGTAACATACAAGTTTTCCTGGCAAGATATGTCACAAATGAGAAAGAATTGATACAAACAAGTTTTATATTTTATTTTGTAATTCACTGCTTAGTCATTAAGTAAACTAGTAAAGATTTAATGTTTATTGTTTTAATATTCAAGGTTTTAATAAAGATTGGTTTATATGGTCACTTTTTTATTTCAAGTGTATCTAAATTACATAATAAATTATAGACATTTCTGATAAATATTCAGTGGGTTAAAACAAATCTTCCTTTCAATAACCTCCTCATTATGATTTTACGACCATTTGGTGTAGACATCCTGAAAGCCCACCCGTGACGTCGGACTCTTCTTACTTCGTTCGGCCGAGGAAAGTAAACACGCACTTTCGTCCTTACAGTCGAAAGAAGAACAGAATCAGGTTTCACCAAAGTACTGCTTGCCGGGGAAAGGGCTTGAATTCCCTGTCTTACTAACCTAAAAGATCGAATTAAATGCTCACCTTTAAAGGTAAAAAAATACATATTTTGGTATAAATATATATATACGCATTTCTTTCTAAAAGATAAAGGTTATAAAATGCGAAGCTCACGTTAATGGGTGCAAAACCGCTGAAAGTAGTCGTGACATAACTAACAAATTAAAGCACTTTATAAATCTGATTGTCACAGCACAGCTTTTTATTTATATACAACTATTTATGTTAAGCAATCTTATGAATTTTATAAATTAACAATGCCGTCTACGGTGACGGTACGATCTATCAAAATGTTGACATTCGACTTTGACGGTTTTATTGTGTGAATTATATTATATACACAGAGATATATATATCTATACAGAATTACAGATAATATATGTATTCGTATATGGTTTATTTATTTCTAAGACTGTATGGCCCATAGATAATATTATTATCCAACTGACATAATAGATTGCCATTGAGACAGATCTGCAGACCATATAAAATATTAAAATAATATCTTATCGATAATGATCCAAAGAACGACATAATAAATATCTCAGTGATAAGATTGTTCCCTGTCACTCAAGGAGAATATAATCGCTACAAATTAAATTTAATAATGTAGTCCGACAATAAAGTTAAAATAGGATGAAACCAAAAATGAAAAAGCCAATGTACAAGGTTGTATAATATATATGTGAAACATATATGATAGTTTATATCTCTTGATAAGTGTAAGGGGGTTGGAAAAACTGTAGTAACATATAAGTAATATTTTTAATGCCTTTCAAAGAAGACTAATTTACTATTAAAATATTATAACCTTGCGTATAAACTATAATGTATTGTTGTGGAAAGAAACGTTTTATGCTATATATATGTTGTCTGTCAATACGAAAACTGAATATGGCGGACAAAAATAATAAGGGCGCTAAAAGATTATTTTCGTTAGTGGTTAAATTATCAATGCAATGATTTAAGATTATATTGGAAGAGTTATGTTGAAATATTCTCTAAGTGAAAATCATCACAAGTCAGTAAGTGACACATATCTATTAATAGTACTTTGACATTGCGTATTTGCTTATATTTAGTCTTATTTTCAGCGTCGATAGGCAGACAACTAATCAAAATATCATATTATTGTGTTTAATGTCCATTGTTTTGTAATCGTAGGTAAAAAATGTCTGCAATAAAAGTAAACTTTGAGATTGGACATGAAGCATCGCTAAAATCCAAAAAGACACCAGAGGGGTTCACTCATGACTGGGAGGTGTTCGTCCGCGGTCAAGAAGGTGCTGATATAAGTCATTTTGTGGATAAAGTGGTTTTTCTTCTGCATGAAACTTTCCCGAAACCAAGACGAGGTAATATGCATTATATTTCCTTGGCCATACAGTAATCACACATTTAGTAATCACATACAGTAATCATTTAGATATCTGAGTACAGAATTATCAGACACTTTATATATAATTTAAGTGAATAATCAGATTTCTTATTCGAATTTTACGGCATATGTTGATTTGATGTCATGTTAATTCATCTTTAAAAAAAATTTAATCTGAGATGACTATACTATATAAGTACATTTTAAAATTATCAATTGTATTGATATTGAGATGTACAGGATCCTGCAAGTTTTGTATTATAATGTTGTTTTTTTTCGTCTTTCAGTTGTTAAAGAACCACCGTTCTCAATAAAGGAATCTGGCTATGCGGGTTTCATTTTCCCTATTGAAATATACCTGAAAAACAAAGATGAACCAAAAAAAATAAAGTTCACTTACGATTTTACCTTACAACAGAGTGGATTCCTTAAAGATAGATTCATTTTCCAGAACCCCAATGAAGACTTCAGAAAAAAACTGTTGAGAGGAGGAGGAATACCTATAGTAAATAATGCATATTATACAAATCCAGATCAAGAGAGCAGAAGCAGAGATTCATTCACTGATGAAAAACCGCAACTTGTCAGTAAGCCAAAACTATCATCGGATAATACTAAAAGACATAAAAATAAGGAGTATAAGGAAGAAATTCCTCATAGAAATAGCAGTTTTGTAAATTTATTTGGACCACCAATACAGAAACCACCTAAAATTTCACCAGAACCTAAAAAGAACGAGAAAAGTGTACTTGCTGTGAAATCTGACAAGAAAGATAAAGATAGATCAAGTTCAGAAAAAAAATCTAAGCATGAACGTAAAGAAGCAAAACCTGATAAAGTAAAAGTAAAAGAGGAAAGAGACAAAATTAGACCTGAAAAGATTAAAAGTCATAAAGATCCAGAGAGATCAAAAGAAAAAGCTACCAAAAGAGCAAATGACAGACCACCATCACCAGACCTTGCAAAAAAGAAATGTCCTAGTCCAATCAAAAGAGTTCCTAGTCCTGTACCTAGATCTAGCAGTGCATCAAGCATTAAAGATGAATATAAGGCTCTTAAACATACACCTGAAATATTTGAGCAGAAAAAAAATAAAGTAGATGAAAAGCCATCAGAAACTATATTAGAGAAAGAACCAAAAGAGAAAAAGAAAAAGGAAAAAAAGAGTCATGACCGAGACAAAGAAAGGAAAGAGAAGAAAGAACACAAAAAAGATAGCCATAAGTTAAAAGAATCCCCCAAAGAGCCTCCTAAAGAAGTACAGAGAGATATTCAAAAGTCCAGGGAAGTAGTAAAGGAGAAAGAACTAGTAAAAGAGTCAGTAGTAAAAGAGAAAATCTCAAAGGAGAAAATGATAAATAAATTCTCCAAAGAAAATCTTAGAAAGACCCCTCCACCTGAAATTGAAGAACGATCAGAAAGCCACAAATTAAAAGACAAAGGAGAATCTGAAAGAAAGCACAAACACAAGAAAAAAGATAAAAAACGTGATGAATCCAAAGAAAAACACAAAGACAGTAAAGAAAGGAAGCAGAAGCATGAAAAAAATCGAGATATACTAGAGAAACCAGAAGTCATTGAACACAGGGAAACACCCACTTTGAAAGAAAGAACAATACCAGAACCAGCCTCGCCAATATCTATTGATACTGCTTCACAGTGCAGCTCTAAGAGTGGCATAGCAAAAGTTTTACACATAGGGACAGAAGATGTAAACAGCAGCCCTTCTGACTCAGAAGGCTCTATCATAGCAGATGATGAAGATATAAAAATTAAAATGGAAAATCCATCACCAGAACCTGTCAAACGAGAACCATCTTCAGAGCCAGAACCTGATCCTGAACTTGAAATAAAACAGGAAGTTGACCCAGAACCTATAGTAGAGGCTCCACCAGTGCAACAAAAGGAGAAATCCAAGAAACACAAGGATAAATCTTCCAAGAGAGAGGAAAAGCGACGAAAACGAAAAGCAGCTGAGGAAGAGGATGCAGAAAATAGGAAAATAGCAAAGGCAGCAGATTCTGGTCCGTCAAATAATGATAATGAACGTGGAGAAAGTAGTGGTTCAACATCGGTAGAGACTAAAGTACAAGACAATGGTGTATCTAGTAGTCTTGGTGAAGATGCTGAGCCAGGTGATTTGTCCCCAGATTACATGGTACAACTACGTGGTCTTCAGCAAAGAATTATGATGATCAAGAACAATGAGGATCTTGAAAGAGTTGTAAATTTAATTGCAGAGACTGGACGATATGAAGTGACTACTCAAACATTTGATTTTGACTTATGTCTACTAGATAGATCAACAGTGCAACAGCTTATACAACTGGTAGGATGCTAGTTTTGTATTTAATCATTTAGTAGAGTTATATGTAAATAATGCTTAATTTAATATAACACTGCAATATTACAATAAATTAACACATCTCCTAAATCGAGGTGGATGGCATTTCCTATGTATTTATTAAATGTATAAACTGTCTTAATATTTAATACATTGTCTTGAAATTACTCAACAATGTACTCCTCTTAGTTAAATATGTAAGATCAACAAATTAATAAATACAGCATCTTTGGATATATTTTTTGTGTAAGAAACCATAATGTAAGCCTTCCAGGAAGACAAGTGGATTGTTGTGGAACTTGGTATCATTGCCAACAAATTCAGATGTGATGTGATGAGATTGGCGAGAGTTTAAAACAATCTCAAAACATCCTAGCAAAGGTAACACTAGATATGATGATACATCACTCATAACTGGAGTTTAAGTGCAATACTGTATAGGCGTATAAAGTTATAAGACTGTTGAATTGAAAGATTGTTATAACATATTGTATATTTTGTACATTATTGTATTGAACTATTATAATGTAAGTTAATTCATCTGAGAGTTTTTAATTAACCTCCCAAGTCAATGGGACTATGAGAGGCTATGTTAGGTAAGTGTGTAAATGATCCTAATTTTAACATTTTAAAATCGTAAGTAAAGGATATTTTATCAGACATATATATCTATACACATTAATTTTACATCAAATAATCCTAAGGGATAAAATATTTTTAAGTTGTCTTAGTTTACATCACAAAAAGATAAAATGGTTTGTTAAGTATTGTGATTAATTGATGATTTTGCGTGTTTTTGGTCTTAAATTTTTATGTGCTATTTTGGCCATGTTTTCAATGGAAGCCTTGTACATGATTTGTTATGTAACTTATTTTCTAATTTATCTCTAATTATAGGCATATATATATAAAAATAAATAAGAGTGTAAAAAATAATATCATTTCGTTTAATGTAGTACTTAATAAACTATTTAGTTATTAGTTTCATGGTTTTGATTCCACAATTATTTCGTTTAATTCAAGTAAACATGGTCTTCATTTCACAATGCCAGTCTTTGTGCATACTAGAGGTAAACATGTCAATCATCCAAATGCAATACATTGGCAACAAGCCTTCAACAAGGATAATTCCTAGCAGCATTCATACTAACCCATACTAATAGTTCCAACAATTGTATTCGTAAAATACAGTTATCAATTAATATCAACTCTTTTAAGAACAGTCTAATTCACACTAACAGTTCCATCCTACAGACCTGTAATAGGTGTCCATTAATGACTGCTGCCTGCTTGTTTGTTTCTTCTTCACATATAATAATTTCACCAGAATTATACATAAGATCTTGCATGTTAACATGAGAGACAGGTGCACTGTTTCTTGTTCATGAATCAATGCATAAGGTCAGTGGCGTAGAGTGGGTTTCAGCCGCCCGGGGCGGAAGAAAGTTTTGCCGCCACCTTAAATGTTTATGTCTTGCCTTATGACAACATCGTCGACGCAAAAAGTCTTATGAGAATCTTGTCGATCAAAAAGAAGGCCAACTACAGCCGCCCCCTTCGAAATTTATGTTTGGCCTGATGAGAATCTCATCGACAAAAAAAAGTCAAGTACTGCCACCCCCTTAAAAGTTTATATGTTTTGCCTTATCTTACAATCCAGTCGATGAAAAAACCAGATCAACACTGCCTTGACATATTATTAAAACAGTTACTTATATTTTTTATGGTGAAATTTTGCCGCCCCCTAAAAGTGACCGGAGCGGACAATCCCTAACCTCTCCCCCAGCGCTACGCCACTGCATAAGGTTATAAGACAAACTATAACTACAAATCATATTAACTCATCTGAGATCTTTTAGCGAGCAGGAATATTCAAGTTAGTAGATAGCAGATTCTTTAAAATGGTAAGAAAACTAGTAAATCAACGATACCCAAGTTACATTGTACAATTATGGATAGTCCAAAATAAATTTGTGTTTGTTTTTATATGATTTACTTTAATTGCCTGCCCATCGAGAGGTCCTGCGTTAACAAATTAAAACAAGTTTCACGAAATATTCTTTTGCCGTTGACTAATAATTTTAAGTTTAAACACACCTCCGTGAAGTAACGTATGCTTATCCAAATTCCGGATAGATAGTAGAAATCAAGACCATTATATTACCACTATCGCAGAATAGCGCCGCCTGCCTAAACACGACTCCATGTCCTTGTTGTACAGCCCGGCAGTAGCGTTAACGATGCAAAAAGCCGTTCTCTGTGTACCCTATGTACATATATTGTGGACAAAAACCTGGACTTCGACAGGCCAATAAAGATATTTATTATCACTACTAGTACTTTTGGTTGCCTGTAAGAAATTATGTGCCTCAATATATTTTTAAATATATAATTGATTAAAATATACCAAGAAACAAGTATTATTTTCACACTACACTTGGTATATTATTATCAAGCCTTTTGTTCTTAAACTTGATTAAATATGAACCTAATTTTCTTCAGTATTTTAAGATTAGAGTGTGCGACACTAGTAAGTGTGCATTGAAAAACTTCACATGCCTTTAAAGAGCAATATGGAGCAATAATATTTTAAATTTAAAAAGCATTTAATTTTATACAGGTTTGCGCCAAGACTCAAGAGTGAGAGGCTCAATTCGAAATCACGGGAGGTCACGGCTTCATGTATATAAAGGCATATATGACAGCAGTTACTTAAATACAAATAAAACATCTTCTGCGCAAATTCTTTAATATTCAAAGAAATTAGGTTAACATGACATTATAGACCTATGAGTATACCTGATGAGATGTTGACATTCAGCGCCAATATATGTTTTAATATTCAATACTACGCAATTAGAAAAGACAACATTATGAATGCGATGAAGATATGGATTATAATAGATAACATTAATCACAAACAACATCCATGATAACACCAAAAGTTTATCTTCGTCTTCAACAGTTCAGCTGTCAACTTATGGTTGCATTAGCGCTCCGCAAACTAAGCTCGGTCGAAACTTATTAACGTTTGACGGAACGAATTGTGCTGTCGTTGAAAGGACTTTATTTTCAATTGCCCTCACTTTAATCGATGTCCTGTCCTGACGTACCGGGTTTCATCTTTTCTTACCGGTCTTTAGGGTAGTTTCGCGCCATTTTGAGTAAAAGTCTGCAAAGTACTCAACGGAAATACCAGCTGCTTGGGCCGCACCCATGCAACTAAAATCTTTGTATTGATCTTCACCATTACCAGGTTCGGTGCCAACAAGTAAAATGAGTAACGGTGATGATTTTCCGTGTAAGGGTTGGTCTGAATCACCATTACCATTGTGAAATTGTTTTTCATCGCCTATGAAATGATTACAGAATTCCAATATTTCTACGAAACGATGGACATTCGGTGGCGCTTTACGAGGATATTTTATAAAAGGCAGTGGTCTCGATTGGCTTGGCCGTTGTGTTTTAAGAAAACGCGACCCACTCTTAAGTTCAGCTTCCAGCCAACGTATCGCATCTCGAGCGCTGCTTCTTTCACACTTCAAATTATCTAGTTCTTGCAATACTGAAACATAATTATAATTTAATAGTAACTTTGCATTATATTATATAAAATATACAAATGAGGTTATCTCAACTCCATATAATAACAATTGAAATTTTATACATACCAACATTAGGGATTAAAAATACATAATTAGATGCGCTCATAAGCTGCTTAATGCGACGTAAGAAGTTATTTAGAACCCCTGAGTCAACAACTAGGTATGTTGGTTCCGTGCCTTGTCCAGTTCGCTCTAGCTCACGCACCTGGGATGCTAACCATAATCGGCCCATTTTTTGTTGCAAACCAACACTTTCACTGTCTTCTATATCCTAAAACAAGTAACATCGGCTCTTGTAATGGTCATAATGTAAAAAAAATACTTAATATGCAAATAATTATTTGACAATTTGATAGAACATTTCAAAATATACAGTGGGTGTCCAAATTGTTAGAGACACGCATTAATTTGTAGTTTGAACTGTAAAGTTAAAAAATATATTCATTTAACTTAAAAAAAGATTGTTCATGGGACAAAACTTTACCCTTATATTGTAATATTTAGTAATGCCACATTCTGCAACATTTAGACATGCTACCCATTGAGGCATACTTTCTATGCAGATTTTTGTATTTTCTTTGAGTTTTGGGTTGTGATGCCATTGTCTGATGAGAATTTCAATCAATGAGAGGTGGCTTTACTAAATATTAAAATGTAAGGGTAAAATTGTTGTCCTAAAAACGTAACTTCACGCCTGTAATCCCTGAAGAGGTAGGCAGAGGAATGCAGCACACTCCCACATTTCACCGGTTACCTTTACGTCCCACTATGGAATAGGTGGTGAGCCTATTACCATGCATCGGGCACATCTCCAGACTCCACCACTAGAAAATCTTAATTGCAAAATTTTGTAGTGTTCGACCCGGGAATAGAACCCGGGACCTCCCGATCGGCAGTCGCACTTGCAACAAA
>DWFO01001491.1:0-15709 GCA_018246595.1 Mimoniades nurscia nurscia | reverse complement strand
TAAACATAACCGGTGAAATGTGGGAGTGTTCTGCATTCCTCTGCCTACCTCTTCGGGGATTACAGGCGTGAAGTTACTAGCTCTGTACCGGCATACGTTTTACCTCAAATGAATATTGATTTCGATGGAGATTTAAACTGTGAGCTTAGTAGAGCCAGAGCTGCTAAAGAACGTCGTCGGAGGGGCGCGGGCGCGGCGCCGCGCCCGGAATCTAGCACTCGCGGTACATGTCTGGCAACTAAGCTGACTCATTTGTAATATTTATTTTTAAACACTTAAATATAGTAATAATGAATTGGCTCAGTGCGACGTATAACTTAAGTAGTGTAACGTGGAAATGTACTACACTTATCTCCATACAGATAAAGACAGGTGTAATGTTAAGTTAAAAATAAAGACTCCAATTTACAAAACTATTTTTTTTCTGGCCAACTGGAACCTGACAACTTGGCAGACCAACAACACGTGCGACACCAGAGGTCTACTCACGCCTTCTGGAATTCATACACGCTCCGGAAATATAACACAAGGAAATTCATTTTACTGGTATCGGCGTCGTGCGTTGGCCAAAAGTGGGTGTAATCTATAACTTATGAGGGTTTGGTCGTTATTGTAAAAATTCACGAGGCGGATATCATATTCGAGCATCTTCGCGTATGGATTCTAAGGCTCTATCAATCACACACATGTACATACATATTATATCCATGCTCGTAACATTAAACCATATGAACTCTTCCATTTACGATGCGATGGAATTTTACGCCTTTTTAAGGCGGAAAAGTGCAAGTCAGCTGACAGGCTTTGCTTTAAGTAACGAGGCGTGTTTAAGTGTTGCAAATCACTCTCGGGCGAGCTAATTGCATGTACCGACCACAGATGTTATACAAGTTGTTCATATTGTGCTGTAGAGTCGAACAATAATGTGAAACATTTAGCGCGCGCAAGAATTTAAATTAAACTTAAAATTAACTTATCTCAGATTAAACTCAGCGAGCGATCGACGTAGAATAAAAAAATCCGATCTTAAAAGATAAAAATACTTGGCATACATTGCATTCTAAATGTACATTACATTTGTCACTCGGTGCTTTTTGCCTACTCCGTGGGGGACCTGGCCTGATGTTACAATAAAGGAAAGTAAGATAAAATGCAAAAGAATGCAATCCGCCTTTAGATATTCAAAAGACGGAGGCGATCAAGCGAGCCGTGTAGCGACGTTCGGCTGCACGTGTGTGTTTATACGCGCGTTTCGGTCCACTGAACCCCGACAGATAAAATGTTGGCGGTTCCAGGAAGCGTGCCGGGAGCGGACGTCGATCCTCCGCCAGCACCACTACTAATAGAATCGTAAAACGCTCACACAACTTCTCCTACACCCCGTTGACACATTTGAGGGCGCCCGTAATTGATTTTCGTCGGACCAACGCAGTACTTCCCACGCTTACAATGATTGACACTACGCCACTATGAAAATCGCGCACACAATGTCATTAAAATAACAATTAAGGATGAACATGATTAAATAATAATACGTAAAATCACGCCTATAGAGGAGAGGCAGGCAGAGGAATGTAGAACATTCCCACGTTTCATCAGTTACGTTTACGTACCACTATGGAATAGGTGGTGAGGCTATTGTACTTAAAGCCTATTAACTTAATTAAAATTAAATAATAATAAACATAAATAAATATTTAAGATCAGTAGGTTTTTTTTTATTAAATATGTGACCAATACTATACTATGCTCGCCTACAAAAACCCTATTATGTTTCAAAAGATCTAGGCTAGGTTGTAGATCTTGGGAAACCCGGAAACAGATAGGGGATATCGATATTTGGTATTGAGCGTTCCCTGCCCAAGATGTAAGGGATCTGACATCAGTCATGATGTAATAATAAAAAATACTATGTATTTACAATATAAATGATTTGAAGAGAAACAGGCATTTCAGAGTACTACCGCAAGTACGAAAGGTTTTGAACAGCTGTTGCGTGTGAAACGCCAGTCAAAATGTTGAATTATACGATAAGCCATCTATAAATCACTGTTACCCACTGTTACGTATTAATAATACCAAATACCCTTTTTCTGTTACACGAACATGTTACCGAAACAGTGTATAATAAGCGAACGACTTTAACGGTCGAACATTTTTAACTTTAAATGTCATCACACACGGAGCTATAAAATATATTAAAGCACAGTATATACAAATAAATAAATAAATAAATATATACAAATAAATAAATAAAAAAATAAAAATAAAAATGCCTTTTATTCCATGCATCAATTTGCGGACAATCATAGGTTGATTTAAATACAATATAATTGGTAGATACATATAGATAATTCAATCCATTGCTTCAATAAAAAATTCATCTAAGTATTATTTAATTAAAAAATTGTATGACTGATTTTATATACATTGTTATAAATTTAATTTTTTTTTAAATATTATTTGGGTTTCGCTTTTTATTAAGTTAATTTTATTAAATTGATTTTATATACATATTATAATTTGTATTTTTAATTATTATTATTTAATTGTTATTATTCTGATTATTGTTTTTTTTTACAATGATTTTATGAGTTTGTTATTTACACAACAGCGTACAGCAGTGTTTTACTAACAATTGTACCAAAAGGTCCGACAATAGCTCAATAGCGGATGCTTGGTCGCTTATTCCACTAGATAAAGTGAAGGGGGCGGCCATAAAGTGAATGTAACATACGAAGCGGTATCCTCTACTGCGGTACGGTACATGTATTTTACTAGAGTGGCGGTATCTTCGTTACATTTGCGAGCGGGTGGTCGACGCGGGACTAGCTACTGCCCCGCGGGGAGACAGGATAGATTGTCATTGTAGCAAACTCTTCCGGGAAATAAGCCAGAAGTATAACCGTTTGGTAGAATTTTCTCGCGTACATACATGTACAGACGTATAAACGATATATTGTATGAAACGTAATAGCGGTGATGGAAATACCGAGACTGAGCATTAGGGAATTGTGTTGTTATTTTTTTAATCACATACAATGTTCATGGTGAAAGTTGGATGTATAAATCTGGATTGAATAGATCAGATATTGACTGACTGGATAGTCAGAATTTTCCGAAGCTGGCGTGCACGTAGGTATAAGGAGAATAAAGAATGTAAAAAGAGGGTGCCAGTTTTGTAAATATGTAGATATCTAGCGTTCAGTGCTCACTGCTTACCCTGAAAAAACCGTACCAACTAGCGTGACGATATAAAAATTAATAAACACAAAATAAACATCAAAAGTGTACTACGTCGCTTACGATTTCTGCTGATAGCTATTTGGACAAAAAGTTCATTTCCCAAATGTATTTTTGGATAGGTAGTTTAACGACCTGTCAAGCCGCCCACGGGTCGATATTTCTGTCGCCGTACTATTTTTAATTGGTATAACACGACCGTTTGGCAATATAACTACATAGTTTTACCGAATCGGACATCGTATTCACAATGTGACTATCGGACATCGCGTTCACGAAACGACTATAGGACATCGGACAACAAATACACAAAATGGCCGGGGCATCGCCGTTTTAGGCCGAACGTTGCGTTCGTGAGCATCCATCTACGCGGGTGGTATTCCACGTTGAATATAAACGGCCCGGTAAATATTACTCGCCCGCCGGCCGCCGCTGGTGTCGAGTGCCCCACGTTCATTAGGAAACATTTTAGTGCGACAGCTGCTGAGTGGAGGAGCGGCGCTGGCTTAGTATAATGAAATTGTAGCACTATTAATATTCATTGGATAACACTGCTGGTGCGCGTCTTCAGACACGAAAGGAGATTTTATTAAATATTTTTTTTACAAAACACAATGATGGGAGATCTCACACTAGGTCTGTACCGACTACCGAATACAGAAAAGACTTCTTGGTCAGGGCCGCAGCGAACTGATCGACGCAAATAACAGAAGATGGAGAGTGCCCACATTCGGTGATGGCGTATGTCCAGCAGTGGGCCGTCAAAGAGCTTAAATGATGATGATGATCATAACTCAAGCTTTTAATTACTATATTTATACAGTTTCCTGTTAATAACTTAATACAGTTTTAGAAACAAATTGGTGCATTCCCATTTTAAATAATTTTTGGCGATTGTTGGACTTTATCTCTAGAGATTAATTCAAAAGTCCATTACAATGTCAGAACACTGGTCCGAAGGATTTATTATACAGCCAAATTACAAACAAACGGGTCATGGCATTTAATAAAATGCAAAATAAATTAGAAGAAAAACTTATAAGAGTAAGTATACAGAATTGACTTGTATAAAAACAATTTTAATAAATCATCTTATATTAACAAAGTTGTAGTAGATGAATTATTATTATTTCGTGACGGCCTTATGGGGTAAAAAGAAGGTCAAATATCTCTAATCTCTACATGCAAGACTCAGTTCTTATCCGCTCATCATTTCCCCTACATACAAACATAGTCGCAGTTGTTCACATTTTCTTTCGGATCAATCGGGGTGAGCAAAAACGGATTAAACTTTTCGTATTATATAGCTAGTTTTTCCGCGGCGAGGATTTAATCTCGCGGGCCGTTCATTCGTCACCGCCTGTTTGCAGCTTAACATAAAAAATATTGCACTGATGCAGCTGCGGCGCACTGACGGATATATTTACACTGCGGTTTTGCATAACATATTAACACGTTAACATACAAACTTATAAGACAGTATTATTGTACCATATTACGAATAAGTTCCACTTCGGGGGGTCCTGGATGCAAATTCACAAACAATTCTTTATATTTTTTTTTTATGATAAAACCTACTATACCTACTTATACCTACATGTTCTAGTGTCAGCGATGGAAGATACCATGATGAGAAAATCTGCACACTTTAAGGCTCATGGAGAGGACAGAACAAATCTAGAAGAAGTTGAGCTACCCGAAGGAGTTTATACCTACATTAAGTTTTGTAACATTGTTATAGCATAGCTTCTCGGGGTTTGAGATCATTAATAGGTGACGACGAACACTTACCATCAGGTACTCCGTTTGCCTGTTACTCAGGCTAAATATATTTAAAAAAAAACTAAATGTATTCCCTCAATCATGTTATTAGAAATCCTCTTTTGGACCATTACCAACATTTTAGATATCGACACATTGAAATAATATGGTTACAAAAAAAATCTATAATCACACATAGGTGTACCTACTTTGTATGTGACATTGCTTCATTACATTTAAATGTAATGAAGCAATTCGATATCACTTGCATAACGTCAATGAATTGTGTTACGTTACGTTGAAACATCATAATATTAAGCACGTGCGCTATTAAGCGTCAATGACGTCCGACAGTAGGTAGTGCGTTTAGAATACTCACGATGTATGTAGTTCAAGGCGGGGATGAACAGGATTTTTTATTGATACGACACTTCAGGGTCAAACGCTAACCTTGTAGCCCATATGATATACCTACAGCTTGTACGATAATAACCTATGTTACATTGATTTAAGATGCTCTCTGCCTGCCCCGTAAGTGACCGAGCGTACATGTAATAATAGTAAAAGCTTATATAACAAGCCTAGTCGGTCGAGTGCGACTGCCGTTCTGGAGGCCCTGGATTTATATCCTGAGTCGATTACTATTAGATTTGTATACCAACATATAATTCCCAGCAGAGGAGCGGAGTGTGGATCCGCGTCAGGTGTGTGGCAATAGGGTCACCGCCTATTCCATAGTGGGGCGTAAACGTAACTCCTGAGCTGTTGTTGTGTATTACATTCCTCTGCCTACCTCTTCGGGGATTGCAGGCTTGATGTCGCATGATTCACAGCTTGGTGTGGCGTAAGTAAGTAAATTTTGCTATTGGTATACAACGTAAGTATATGTAAAAAGCGTTATTAGGTACCTATGCTTTGTTAAGAAAATAATTCTAGATTCCTTTACAGCCGCACACATGGAAGTAAGCAGGTACACTTGATTATAGCGCCATTTCTATTTTCCGTCCGATCAAAGGTATTTCATTTTGTCCACGAAACAAGGTCAATTTGCCTCTATATTGTATTAAGGCACGTAGATTCCCCTTCGTGTTATTGTACCTATTACGTATGTATTTGTTACACAATGGTTTGAGTAATATTGGTTCTGAACACGATAAAATCCTCCTACATACATAATACCTACTGCATATGTCCCCACACATGAGTATTTCCTTTGGTCCACATTTCACTGTTATCTGCGACACCGACATCGAACACGTCATGCGATGTTCAAGCCGTAGCCGCTGATTAGAAATAAAGTGTACATAGGAATCTATAGACGACTTTCTTTAAGAATACATTCCGGGACCCCGTGCCGGGATGCGGGGTGTCGTAAGAGGCGACTGAACCCGGCGCTGACTGATCACGGTATGGCACTGTCTGCCTAGGTACAGCTAAATGCCCTGGCTATCTGTAACCAGCAGCGTAGGTGGAACGAGCTGGGCACTGCGATCCCTAATCCATCTGCCCAGCGTGGGCACTATAGGCATATAACCTCAAGGAAGGCCAATGTTCAGCAGTGACCGCAATAGGCTGATGATGAAGTCTTTCCTATAAAACTCAATCTATTTCCTTACTGTTTCATCAAAATCGGTTAAGTAGATAGATAGATAGATAAACATTTATTCCATCACAATGAACACAAAAGAGAAAAAAAAAGACGAATACAGAAAGAAATCAACAATAAAATAAAAACAAACGTAAAACAATATTAAATTAATCTAAGACATATATAACATTTTATGTGATGGAAAGGGTTCGCACTCAGCTTATGCCGCGGAACCTCACGGCTACTGATTTTCACTGCGAACCACTTTACTTGCTTTAAGTACTTTACTTTTTTTTTAAAGTAACTGAACCGTGATGACGTAACGGACCGAGTAAGAGTTGCATTCGCGTTCATAACATTAAAACATGAGACGCTCGGCTCTGGGTATCCCTGCCTACCCCGCAAGAGATCTGGCGTGCTAACATATTAATAATGGTAAAATAAATTTCAAACTACTTAATCCATGTTATCATACAGTTCAGTCGACCAAACAATATCCGACGAATTTTCTAAAAGCCAATAAACACATTACGCGCGGATCGACACCCGTGGGAGTACGGAGTTCATGCAGTCAAACACCCACACATACACAGTGTGTGTACGGATCGCGTACGTGACATACGATATTAAAAACAAAGGCTAAGCCACTGATCGCGAACACGTGTAACGCTGACTGCGTCTAGATAACACGAACACAGAGCTCGACAGATTTTGCCGTTCAAACATTACAACCTGAATACCTAATAGATCACATTACGTTAACACATTTCTACACACATTTATATACGTAATACGTTATCACGCTTGTATTCCCCGAAGAGGTAGGCAGAGGAGTACTACACTCCCACGTTTCATAGGTGGTGAGCCTATTGCGTAACTTTGGGCACAGATCCAGACTTCAAGCCACTACTAAAAAATCTAAGTTGGAACAATCCAATAGAGCCATATTGTTAACATAAAAATCCAATATCAAACACATACCTACATTATAAATGTAACGTCTTGTACAAGGTATCAACTTAATACATAGTAGGCAATGTTCCGATAGCGGCTATATCTGATCGCTCGCATCTATCGTGTCCACCAAAGCTTATGTAATGAACGTTTATAATGCATTCGCTGTTGACATAATCAATATAATTATTTACAAGTGGAAACTTACTACGTATCTGTATTAGTTATCAAGTCGTAAAAGTCGTTCTATATAAATATGTTTTGTAAAACTTATTTATAACGTCACTGACATAGCTCTGGAAATTAGCAAGTTGAAGTGGCAATGTGCAGGCCACATCGCTCGAACGATCGATAATAATTGATGTGGAAGAATGGTGATTGAGTGGCGGTCGCACCTCGGTACAAGGAGCGTAGGAGCCGTCAGACTACCTGGTAGGAGGGCCTACCAGGTAGTCTGACGGCCTGACGAAAACAGCGGAGTGCTGCTGGGTTCAGGAGGCTCAGGCCCGTAGGAGTGGAACCGATTAGGGTAGGCCTATGTCCAACAATGGACCTCCAAAGGCTGATGGTGATCATAACTTAATTATGTTTTCCGCCAATTGTCAATTATCATACACCAGGCATTTATGATAAAATTACTACGAGTCACCAATAGAAAATCGTAGTAATAAAAATCGTATATTACCCGACGCGGGAATCGAATCCAGATCCTTTCGATCGGCAGTCGCTCTTTCAACCACTGGACCAACGGGGCAGTAAGAAACAAAAATATTGTTTGCATTATAACTTCAAGCACAAGACTAGAAACACGCATTAATATAATGCTCTTTGAATCTAACACCACAATTTTATTTGAAAAGTGCAAGATACAAAAAAAATGTAATATGTATTAATGAATTGCAAGAAATAAAATGCGGGTAAACATTAAATAGAACCGTTTAAACGTGCAACACTAGCGTTAGTCATTGATTATTATTACCATTAATGACATTTACCATTAATGGAACGATGGACGTGTAACTAATACGACTTAGTTACATATCAATATATGGTTAAAGTGTTAAGGAATCTCTTACACTTAGTATTTTATTATGAAGTTACAAATACATATAACGTGCAAATTATATTACTGTGTCATATCCTCACGCCAGTACCTTTCCGGGGTAGGCTGTAAGCGTCGAACGATATATACAACTTTAGCGTACAGACGACGAAAGTTTTGTTAAGCTACAAACTACATTAATGTTTGTTAAGCTGCCTCGTTGGTCGTGTTGGTTGCAAGTGCTACTGCCGACCGGGAGTTCCTATTTTCTGGTGCTGTCCGAGTCTGGGAGGAAATTTTCTAATCGAGATTTTCTAGTGGTGGCTCGGAGTCTGGATATGTGCCCGGTGTATGGCAATAGGCTCACCACCTATTCCATCGTGAGACTTAAAAGTATCTGGTGAAACGTGGGAATGTTCTACATTCCTCTGCCTACCTCTTCGGGGATTACAGGCGTGATTTTACTTACATATTCTCGGCAGGTCCCTCACGGGGTGGACAGAGAGCATCGCGTACCAAACATCCCAATTCTTCATCGCTTTATGTTGATTCAAATGTAATGTGATAGTATTAAATACATAGGAAGCTACCAATTGAATAAGGACAATTTAAAGGACGCGCACAGAGTTTCACAAAGTCACAAATGACGTGGGCGTGACGTCACATAAGCTAAAGATCACGGAATCTTATCTAATTCACACGTAATATGAGCGACAAAACAGTGTGAGTTGATTATGTAAGAAAGTCATGCTTGTAATACGTACACTTTTGTTATTATAGCGTTTCGATAGCGAATCGATTGTAATATCATGCCTTATTTTTTTCGATGGGTTAAGCAGAGCGTAACACTTCCACGTCTCACCAGTTATGTTAACGCTTCATGAAAAAGCCAATGAGTCTATTGACATATTGATTATTTGTTTTATGTACATTGGCAATTTGTATTATTTTATTACAAAACTGATGTAATCATGATTCGTAGCAGGGAAATCCTGATATGGATTGACGAAACTAAAAACACCGCCCGAACGCGGTATCAAGATCGTACAGCTGGCGATAATTAAATAGAAAACATTCGAATCGTACTAAGTAATTGAATTCGGCGAATTTGAATGCAAAACGACTCATCTAACCACAAAATCAATACTGTCTGAGTACCTACTATTTGTATATGGTGAAACGTGGGAATGTCCTACACTATCCTACCTACTCTTTCATGGAGACGCAGGCGTGATGTTACGTTCTAATGCCTAATGTGGGCATATCTGGGTTGTCGAACGCACGGCCCTTAGACAGCACATTTCTGTATCGGAGCCGTTGGTGATACACATTTGGGGCAATGGCCCGAGATATGATTGACGTTAGCATCGTGCGCTTATCAATTCACAAGACAGATATTAACAGTTCAACACATCGATTACGCACTTGACAGGTAATGGGGCCGGCCACTTACAATGTTGTGTTATGAGGAAGTAATCAGCGCTGGACCACTTTGGTCGCATTAACAGGTTGGCCGATGATAAATTTCTGTTTTTATTGTTTAAGAATGCTGAGCATCGAGATTGTTTAAACGAGTTCAATCAATAAAACGGGGCTGTGTGTTATCAAAGTATTTTCTTTTATTATGTGATAAGATGGAGCACGCATGCCTACGGGAAGTCTATTGACTGTTGATTAGATGTATCCTGGATTATGTGGGTCTCGTGTCACTTATGACGTAATAGGTAATTGAGAGGTCATGTTTACCTGGCTAGGTCAAGAGCAGCTTGCATTCCAGCCGACGAGTACCACCAAGGCGGCAGCGGCGTGCACATCCGCTGCGGGTGTGTGGCCTACGGCACCATGCACACCGCCAACTTACTGCGATAACAGTCCCAAAAACACCAGCTCACATTCACAGTACGCACTCGGGTGGGGGGAAACGACGCGTCAATGTCAACGCAGTGTCATGGTTCACCGCCTCTTGTGTGACCTAAATGCAGATTATCGGTGACGTAAACTGTTCACCAACCAGGATTCGCGTCTGCGACAGACCTGCGAGTATTCCGGCGCTCCGATCGATAATAAGCTAATTGTTCCTTCTGAATGAGTAAAAAACTCGAAATATTTTTAAGTGCAATTCGCGAATGTACAGTACGCTGAGTACTTGTTTGATAAGGACTAGATTCCGTAAAACGTAATAATTAGCGAGAGTGGCAATAATAAAAAAAATACACAGCAATAAAAAAGAACGATCGAGAACGTCGTCGGGATTTTTCAACAACTTTAGGGGAGTCAATAATTAGAGGGAGCGACCGGCTGAATGAAGAGAATAAGGGTTGTTATGGTGGCAGCGGTAGGGTCGATAAACTTTTTATGCGAAGGGCCAGAAATTCACTCGCAGACGGGTCGTTATCGAGCGTAGGGATGGGTCGGGCAACTGGCGCGCGGTAGGAGCAGGGTCGGATGGCGCACTTGCAAGGGTAGTTTCGCGAGACGGAGTCGCTGGCGGCGCGAGGCGGTCGATCGGTGCGTCGCTCGGCTCGGCACTGACGTCGGGAGCCGGCCGCCGCGCGCCCGCCCCCGCGCGCCTTGTTCAGTCCTGTGATAATGTACGTCGCAGACGCGCGGCGTCCCGACTAAGTAATCTCGCAAAATTCACGTAATAAAGGGCTTCTGTTACAACGCTGATCGAATGCTCGCTTACCGGACATTGTACCTTTCGATATTTGAAAACTAAAGGAGCGGACATGTCAAATTACCTACATAAAAGTATCTAAGGACATATATCGATAATTCGTACATCATAAAAAGGACAACTTCGTTTTAACATTACATCACATTACATTATTTCTGTAGTTCGATAATATGATAACATTTGACTAAACGAGGTCGGAATGAGTAGCAGTTATGAGGAAATATTTATATACCCACATAAACAAATGTAGAATTGTGAGACATCAATTCGAACCAAAATTGCAGAAATGGATTTTATGTTCTTTGAATCTTTGGATACTTATTTACTTGTGTAATGTTCGTGAAGCATATATGTATTCGAATACACATATGTACACAAATCGAAAATTCGAGGTGAGAAATGGCATAAGGAATGCCATTAGTAAAAGAAATTTAAAAATATTTCGTACATTATTTCACTGTTCCGAGAAATAGGAAGTTTGGGAAAATTATATAACATAACGTGAATTTTGATGGTTTTTCGAACATAAAAGATGGGACAGTTTTGTATTTCTATCTTCTTTAGATCTTCTATCTTCTTTAGAGAAAAAAACAATTTTTTTTACCACCAAGTATTCCATAGTGGGACTTAAACGTAATTAGTTAAACTTAAACTTGGGCGTGTACCACTCTTTTGAATACATTTCCGTGGATACCAGGCGCAAGGCTACATTTTTGGTGTCATTTTTGGTTCTCTGAAATCTCTAAATATAACAGATCGTCCGAGTTTCGGACAATTCGAATATTGTAGGAAACTTCATCGCGATCCATCAAAAACTTGGGCCTTTGTCATCGAGTTTAATATTTTTAGAATCTGGTTCGGGCCGGATCTCCAACTTGATGTTGGGGGGACAAAAAATAATTTGTTGGTACTTGAAGTGCTCTAACTATTAACGAAACGTTACTATTAACGAAATATATTGACGTGAAATATAGTTATGTATATAATCACAAAACTAGTTGAAACTAGTTTCTATACATAAATTTCTTGCAGCCTGATAAACATGTATGTACCTATGTATTTACGAAAGTTAATTTGGAAATACACGACTATATTCAACAGCTTCAAACATGTCAAATCCCAGTTTCGAAGGATCTAGATGTCTATGGAAATTATGGAACATGAAGGCTGGGCAGGTTTTCTTAAAACTAAATAACGTTCAGTATAGTGCGTGTAGTTATCATTCAAATGTAACAAAAAAGTTAATAATATGAATGAAGCGTTGCCTAGCGACGCAAATAGATCAATCGCTGAACAGTGTTTCTCAGAAAACAACTTCCGATGTGACGTTTGTGAATTATTGTTTAAATTACTTTATAATAGATTAACAAAGGACATATAAAATATGTATTATATATTATCCAAGAACGAATAAGATAGAACAATGACATAACAATGGGGCCTGTGGCTCTTCTAACAAAGGAAGGAAATAAAACAAGCTTAGTCTAAAAATTCTACGTCACACCGACGCGTGTAATATCACGTGTGAGTCTTAAGCAATGCGGACTT
This sequence comes from Mimoniades nurscia nurscia, assembly GCA_018246595.1. NCBI lineage: Eukaryota > Metazoa > Arthropoda > Insecta > Lepidoptera > Hesperiidae > Mimoniades > Mimoniades nurscia. The sequence goes on along the minus strand of DWFO01001491.1, from coordinate 2,896 downwards.
TTATTTCACGACTTTTTTTTTGTTAAGAACGAGTTAGAATACTGTCTGTAAGATATAAAAGTTGAAACTTTCGTCCCGCCGATAATAATTATTTAATTTAGGTACTCATGAACTATACGAATGCATTTTTTAAATAATGAACATAATTTAATATGAACAATGACATAATAGATGCGTAAACGTGATAAACGTGCTTTACGGGGTAGGCAGAGAGTACAGAGTGTCAAAATCTTTATACACCTCACGCGCTTCTTCTGCATTCACACGCGCACGTTGGTTTCGCTGACTCGAGACCTTTTAAAATATCGTAGAAAACACAAGTTCAGACGAAAAATCCTACATAGCGCCGAGTCGTATAATTTCACGAGTGTGTCTTAACAAATATGGATTTCTAGTTTTACGACGGTACCACTCGAGCACGTCCGTGAGCGCCAACGTCTCGTACATACATACATACATATACACTAATATTACTTATATGGTGTCACCATTAAGAAAAACTCTACCAAAATGTTATGCTTAATAGCGTTACAACAATATCTAATTACAATACGCACCGTGCAATTGTTCATTTGGTTTATGTTTTGTTATTATTGTTATTTTAACGTCACCCCAGGTCCGTTATGGGGTAAACACAGAGCACAGTATGCCAAGTGTCTCTATAACTACAAATCTCATGTGCTCTTACATTCAACACTCTCTTCATAAAGGTACGCCGGTTTCGAAGTCTCGGTGTACGTTAAAGTTTATAAAGTTTTTAAATACTGTTTTGATAAAATATATAAAATAATATTTATATTGCTTTATGAATGAAGTTTCAAGTAGAATCATCCATTCAAGAGATTTTCATGTGAATGTCCATCAAATCCATTTCGACCAGAAAGCAGCATTGAGGAGTTTGAGCAAAACATGGGTTAATTTAATTTGCGCATTTAAAGATTCTCAACAAACATTTGTATTATATGCACACACATTGTATAATATTTATGTTCACTATATGTCGGTTACCATCAGTTGTGATTATACTGAAAACTTAAGTGTAAATGCTATTTAAAAAATAACGTTTTGTTATACCCGAACGCTTCAAACAGAAAATTGGGTAAACGCGTAAACGTTTAAATAGCTTCAATTTAGTTTGATGGCATTGCGAACGTTTCGATGGTGCGGTTATAAAGAAGCCAATATTGCGGAACACCTACGTACAACCCGTGCACAGCGCCGATAGCCTAGGGCTTTTAAATTCGACCTCCCACTCTGGTAGCCCGGATTGAAATATCAGCGAGCGTCTCTTTATACAAAATATGCGTTTTAAAATTAAATCACACTCGGTATAACGGTGAAGGAAAACATCGTGAAGAAACCGGCTCATCTTGGAGTTTTACAAAAAAAAATGTTCTTTGAAGTATATGAAGTCTGCCCAACCGGCACTTGACCAAGTTATGGCCTTAGCCATCTCTTTCTAAAAGGAGACTCTTATTCCAACAGTGGAACGATACAATGGGTCGAAAAAAAACCGCACGCGATAACTTGAGATCTGCATGTTATTTACAATTAGTCCTTTCGATGATTGACTATCGTATTTTTTCTATATAAATAGAGTTTTATAGCAAAGTTTTACAACAATCTAAGGAGTCTAATAAAATAATATGGCAATAAATTTATTGTGTCCTGTACAAACACACCGCTGTGAGCTGTGACGTCATCACGCGGGTGTCAAGTTATCGTACAAGGGTTATATCTCACTTACTTGAATGCCTGACTAGGCGTGCGTTCACACGTCACAGTTTACAGAAACGTTTTTCAGTTGCTTATGGAAACATAATGGTTGTATTCACACCGCACGGCAAACCCTAAGTCGGTAAAAAAACCGAATACGGTTAAGTGAATATTATATGTTCTTTGGCCGCATACAGTAGACCGTATACGAATACCGATTCGGTAAAGTGGTAACAGTGTGATTAAGCCCTAACTCTACCACCACGCAACGTTATTAAAAGCATCCTAGAAACACATAACAAATAATGTCGATTCACAAGAAAAACAAAACAATCTTATACACATAAGGAAGACTGGAAACGCAAGAACCACATAAACAGAAATATACGAAGTATGTAATTAAAACCGACCTTCGCTAATAAATATATATACATGTATATTTAATCACAAAACGTACATAATTTTAAAAGTATGAGTGTATATGAATAATTTAATAAACAAGTCATAGCACATACGATATGTCACTGTTTACTTACTGGAACGTAACTTGTCTTTTTATGGTAACTCCAAGGCAATGTCGCAGGGAATGCTTCGAAAATCGCGAACTTTTCGCCTTTAACGAAGTAGGTTGTGTACTTTTAAAACACGGCTTTACCCGCCTCGCCCCGAAAGGACACCTACGTCCAGTATTGGAAAAATAAAAAGAGTTAGGATGATATAAATATGTATTCTATTATTTCTTATATCATTGTATCACAAACGAATTTCAATAACGTGGCTGGATATGTACCCGATGTATGACAATAGAATCACCACCTATTCCATACTATGACATAAACGTAACTGGTGAAACCTGGGAATGTATTACACTCCTCTGCCCACCTCTTCGGGGATTAGAGGGGTGATGCTATGTTACGTTAAATAGAAATTTTATTCCCGTTAAGTTAGTTTCACATTAGTACGTACTGAAACTGTAGTTGCGGTTGTGAAACCGTTGAGTGCTATGTAAATTAATACGAATATTTAAAACCACTACTACGCCCTGTGATAATATGCCAATTATATTATCTGTTCACGATTGTTCGTATCAATCGGAGTAAGTCAAGGTTGCCATGGCAACGCGATCGTGAGACACGTAACTCAGCATGAAAAGCCTGCGCTGAATTGTTGTCAGAATTAT
>DWFO01001490.1:0-15712 GCA_018246595.1 Mimoniades nurscia nurscia | reverse complement strand
ACATTCCCACGTTTCACCAGTTACTTTTAAGTCCCACGATGGAATAGGTGGTGAGCCTGTTGCCATATACCGGGCACTTATCCAGACTTCGAGCCACTACTAGAAAATTAGTTATAACACATATATTTAAATACATATATTTAGCCTAGTATAGGGTATAGAGTGACCTTATCACATCCGGTATGATGTTTATAAAGTGAGTATTAATAATCATCTTGAGAAGTGCCATAATTCGACCGCAGCTGCATCTATTACAAGTTAAATAAAATATAAAAATACTCCAAACCGGGATTTGAACACAGGACCTGTCGATCAGCAGTTTCACTTCTAACCATTCGACCAATGTATTATAACATACATCCTTTAAAACCTAACTCGTCGGGGATTACAGGCGTGATGTTACGTTAACGCATAAGTTCTGTAAAACAATAAAATGATTTAAAACGTACAAAAATGTGATTGTTTATATGTAATTGTTATTTTTGCACCGTTTGATGTGTGTGGACGTGCGGCGTAGACACCGCACCGCGTGGCGCCACCTGCTGCGGTCAGGGGTGTGATGATTTACAAGAAAGTCGTTTAACATTTTCGTACGGGAATAATTCCCAAGCTCAGTACACATACACCTCACATTGAGAAAACGGCACGGTATGTATTCAGAACTTCAAATAGCTCTGGTAATGCTAGGGTTGTATATGTGTAGAGCGTTGATAGAGAAAGAAACGTGAGCGGTTTTTGAATTAATCCTTCTCTACCAAGTGTGAAGTTGTCATCCAAATAAGATACATGAAAGTACGAGTGTATTTTTAAATATATAGATATTCATGAGAAAAATATGTTTAGTGTTAATCAGTTGTATCGAGTAGGTATTTTTGGAGTAAAGATGAACCATTAAAAATCTTTAAAATTTTACTAAGATTTATAGTGTTATACAAAATATTTTAAAAGGTGTTGACATGCAGATGAAATGATCGAGTAAATTTATATAATTATTTATATTCTTATGTTATGAGTTTAGGCGATAAATAATACATTCATGGATATTACTCGTACATAAGAAATATTTAGCAAATTATGAAAACCTCAAAGCTGTAATTACTTTATATTACCGCCGGATAGTTGGCCATATTATAATTTACTATTCTCTCACACGTGGCGACAAGGTTGGATGGATGTAATACAAGTTTCAAGAATATAGCGGATGTCATTAATTCCATTCCCCGGAAGAGTTTATGAATATTGATGTAAATAGACAGATAGATGGAGTGAAGGGTGGGGTGCCGGTTGACGGACATACTATATAAGGTAATAAATAAATATCTCGGGACATCTTCACACACGGCCATCTAATCCCAAACTAAGCGTCAAGAGAGCTTGTGGCATGGTAACCAGATGGCTGATAAACTACATACATATATACATGTAAATTATACTTAAATAGATATTTTTTTCAATTATTTTTCACACCTAATGTGTAAGTTATTAGGAATATTAACGAGCATTCATTAGGAAATATATTAATTTATACTGATTATAATCGTAGTAGTATGTATAGCCTAGACTAATATATGCCGATGAGTGCCTCGTTGGTTTAGTGATAGCAAGCGCGACCACTGAGCAACAGGTTTTAGATTCGATCCGCGGTTCAGGTGAAGTATTACTGCGTTTTTCTAACTTGAAATTTCTAGTAGTAGCATGGAGTCTGAAATTGTGACGGGTGTATGGAAATAGGTTCACCGCCTATTTCGTGGTGGGTCTATAATGGGTATATAATTGACAAATGTAGGGACTATACTACATCTTCTGTTAATTTTTTCGTTAGGTCTTAGTGATAATATTTGTTCCAAGTGCCATTACGTACAGATCTATACGTACCTATAGTGTCAAAAGATTTTTGTTGAATAAAATAAAATATACTAAAATCGCCAGTCGCTTGTGACTCTTACCGTAGCACATAATGCTCGTGTGCGTTTACGACTGCAGTATGTGGGTCGCTGTGACATACGCGATGGGATGTATTTTGGATATTCTTGGAAAATCAGCACCTGGACGTTTTGTATCTTCTACTGAATATTTGTTCTCAGTAGCGACGTCGGGATATGAAAACGTATATATTCAAGAATCGCTCGCACACAAAGCATGGTGCTGGTAAAATGTAACGTCAAATAATTTTGCCTCTTAAAGCCTTATATTGTAACAAGACTTATAAGATACTATAAACCATATTTGCTTGATTTCCTTCATTGGTCAAATCAAGCAGATTTGCTTGATCAAATAGCTCAGATACTGGTTGAAGTGGGAGTCGGAAGTCTCCGAAATCCGCGTTCATGTTTGAAGAGAGTAATTAATGTAGAAAACACATATTAAACAAATATATTTGGCATATATACTACATATATATACTACATGATATACTACATACATATATATACATATATTATACTAATACATACAGGTATTTGGCACTCTGCCTACCCCGTGAGGGAACTGTCATGAAGATATGTATGTTACATACATACATCATATTTACGTTATCTGTGATATAAAATTTAATTCGTAATATTCGTCCTGTGGCTGTTAATACTAGCCAGTTATATAGCACATTGCGGATTATGAAAGATATGCATTTCAAAATTACTATATTGTTAATGTTGCACGAAACCGAATTATTTGTTTTTCAATGTTAATTTCACATCATTTCTTGCTATTAGTTGTTTACTTACAAAAATAATAATACGTACTGTACTTACGTACGTATTTAGTAGTCTAGTGGTTAGTGATAATAACAGCTATATCGGGGTTCCCCGGTTCGAATCCAAGACAAATATTTATGATTTTATTGATATTTTTTAACAAACGCGCCCATCAACCGTTCTAAAAACTTCTCATCCAATGATAGTGTACTAATAAACAAAACCGTTATTTCACGCCTGTAACCTCAAAGAGGTAGGCAAAGGAATGTAGAACACTTCCTAAGTATAGGTAATAATTTGTGTACTAATAAAATTGTACATAAATAATCTTCTAATAAAAGATGGATAAATACACACGACCTTCATCACCTTCTACATGTTAAATTTCATCAAAATGGGGTCAGCCGTACATCAATTAAAGTGTAGCAGCTAGAAAAACAGACACATATGCGACTTTAATATGGTTCAAAAGAGTTTGATCCAGGATGTTATTCTCGTGGGATCACGCGAATATCGCATATAATGTATCTTCTATCTTTGGTGGTAATCTTGGACTAGACCAGCCGATTTATCTTGCTAGCGCCACGAGGGGAGATAGATTGGGACGCATTTTTTATGTTTTTTTTAATCAACTAGCTTCGATAAATTCAGTAGATGCTAAAGTTAAACTTTATCATGTTATATTGATGTAATATGATAAAGTTTAAAATGTATAACGCAACGTTGCAAACGAAGTGTTGCTACGGTGTAATTACGAGTATAATTTGCCTTCAGTGTCCTTGTTGGTGGACAAGGTTGATGATTTTTAGAATCTAATACATCATACCAGCAGTCTACTCCATTTATGGATGGATCACGATGATTAAATTATCAGGACTGGGTGTATATACCCAAGCTTAGTGTTATGTTACTGCAGCCCAATAAATCTCTTGAATGACATCGGTACATTGTAAGGCAGTTCTTGCTGCTATGCAGAAAAATATGTACCAATATTGTTTTAACTTTTGTTTTATTACACTTACTAGGGTAATATTTGAATAAATTACGTGTTATTAAATGATGTTCACTGAGTTGCAATCGTAGGCTGGTGTATCGCTAACAAATACAAATTAAGTTTTGTGGTAATACTCTGGCTATGTTAGAATGTGCGACCTCATCAGTGTTCGTCAACGTGCGTTCGTACCTCATCTTGCAGATAAGATATGTGTTTGCTGCACTGCGGCAGAAATGGATTCTATTAACATACCCTGTGTAACTGCTAGGTACCTATAATTTGGTAATAGAATCAGAGCTTGAACAGCAACTAATCTTAGTGTACTGCTCCGTGTAGGCAGATTGCTTTGTGTTAAGGTAAATTCAATTTCCAATATGTGCTGAGTTCGGTTATTAAGTTTCGCTGTATAATATGTAGTATACATTTAGATATACATGTAAAGAACATGTTACATAATATAATTATACCTTGCAGTTGCCTTTCGGACTACGCAGTATAATGGAAAATCTGTATTGTTTTTGAAAAGAACTTTGTCAATTTTGAAGTTTATTTACTTCGTCTACATACTGTGGTTATTTATGGACATATCTTTGAAAATTCACTGAGTGTTAGTACCTACGATTATACTAATTCAATCCTATATTTTCGACGTTGCAATGTAAATTAAATATAGTTTGGAAAAAAAATGTTTCGGTAAAACAATATTGTTTTTAAATATTTCCCGCCACGCGAGCTGTCATAACTGTCAGTTCGATACGCCGTCTGTCGGCCATTTTACACAAATCGTGTAGTGTAGTGAGAAACAATAGAAATTAAAAATACCACTAAATATAAATGGAAACTCTACATCAAGCTTTTGTTTTTCTATTTCGGTTTTGTTTTGACTGTTATGTTTTTTTGGATTTCTAGAAATACATATGTTCGGTAGTCGCTAGTCGAATAGATAGAAATTAAACTGGACAAAAATGTTTATGATTCTGACAAAATGTTCAAATTTTTTGTCTTCTTAAACAGTGGCAATCACGGTAATAATTATTACTTATAACTCTGTACATAGTACCATCACGAAATCACACCTTAGTTACAGTTCAAATTTAGTAAATTCCTATTTCGCTTCATGTTAGACAAAGCACACATAATCAAGCATTACAAACATTTTTATAGCATGTCGCTGAACTTACAAATGTCTCAATTTTCGAATCAAAATTTACTAAGTGCATAATGTATTACATTGTGGGAATATCTAACGACTGGGGATTAGTAAGTCCCAGTGAGTCCCAACTCCTGAACACCTGAGACACGCTTAGCATGCTTTCCGGAGCATGGAAGCACTTATCAAAGTTTGCCTCTTACAGTTCATGAACTTGTATAACAATTTCACATGATATCTGGCTTCGATAAGCAACAAAAATGCTATGGGCATTTGGAATTGTTTTCCACTGTAACCTTGGCAGGACCCAAATTGATAGTAAATTGTAACTGTCATGTTGTTGTTTTTTCTATTTTTGCGACTTTTTTAAAGAGCCACCTGTTATTTAATAATTACCCTGAATGTGACTTGTTTGCTATGAATGGACGGTTATTTTGTCGGCATGTCTGAGGTTCTGCGAGCGTGATGTATGATAGTGTGGTCTTTTATTAATGTAACCGGTTAATCCGTTTTAATTAAAGTAAAATAAATAAAGAACCACGATTTGGAGTTTAATTAATATTCTATTCTTTACAGTGCATATATGAAATATTAGCTGTTTAAGCTTGTCTTGCTTCCTTCTTGTAGTACCTTTCAAGTGACGAATATGTTTTAAGCATCACCTAAAATTTTATGCGTATGAAAGGCATAAATGTATATTTTTTTATTAGTCATGCGCGTGTTACGAAATTACTATGTAAGACGATAGGCTCATCTCTATTTTATGGTGGGATGTAAACGTAACTAGTGGAACGTGGGAGGATACTACACACTGTCTACCTCTCCTCGGTTACAGGCGTGATGATACGATTATGAGCAAAGATCCCCTTATTGGAGGCCTATTCCAGCAGCGGACTTTGGCTGGGGATGATGACGTCTCACAAAGAGCGCTTTCTTCATTTGATTATATAAAGCCGTATCGATTTAGGCCACACAAAAAGCCGGAAAAGGACAAACGAGCCACAATAATAAGCTAGATGCTTTTTGTTAGAGTTAACTTTTAATTATTTACTCACCATCGCCCGCGGCTTTGTCCGCGCTGTTCAAAAGTAGTTCTTTGTTTCGCTCACCATTCTTATTGCAGTCACAAGTATATGCGGCCCTTAATAACTCGCTCTGCGTTAAAAAAATAAAATGTTCCATCTAGATTTGCTTCTTACTATATCGTGGTGTTGTACTAGTTTCGTTTAGAACAGATATCAAATGTATAGAAGCGGATAGACGACAATAGATTCTGTATAGTTGATTGCTATATTTCTGTAAAAATCCCGTGCCGTCTAAGCTGAACCACTTCCTTTTGCCTACATTTATTTAAAAGTTATTTCAATATTTGGTACTGATGTTTACGCTATTTGTCACTAAGTTTAAATTATCTATAACTCATCTTTTCTTGTTTTTGAGACGATAAATGATTTTATTATTATTATTATTATTAAAAAATATTTTTTACGTGTCTTTTCTTGATATTACTTAATATATTGGTACCTATACGTTATCTATAAATATCATAAACGTTATCAATAACAATAATATCTATTCTATTCATGCACACGGAAAAAATTGAGTACCTACCTACACGGAAAAAAAAAACGATTGTCCAACTGAAAGTTTTACGTTGCGCGCGTCATATATCAGTTTTCGTCGAACAGTTTTTCAAATGTAACGGATATTGAGAATGTATAAACTTTCATAGTCGTGTGTTGTATGACGACTGAAATTTTTAAGTTCCGTTACATAGCGCAACATTCCCCGTATCTGTGGGCGGAGGACTGTAGTTCAATGTTTCACCAGTTATGTTTATTTCCCACAATGCAGTACAGGCTGAGTCTATTGACATACAGCAAACATAAATCCATACTCCGTGCTGAAAATTTATAAAAACCCTATAGTACACATTGCCTCACACGGGGTTCGAACTCAAGACCCCTTAACTAGCATGGGCTGCTCGCAACCACTCGACTTATTAGATAATCAGGTAATAGCCAGAGAGTTATTGGTATAGGTAGGTACATATTTTACATTCCTTGATAATAACAGTTTAATATCATGAAGCGAAATAAGACGTAGGTAAGTCTATAACCTGACTTTTTAGTCTTAATATTTGGTTTGTTTCCGTCACAATACTTATCCGATTGTGTCCAAACCATTTTTAAAAGCTTCTTATATGTGTTTTGGGGTTTCGTTGAGGTTTAAGTTGAAGATCCGGACAGTAAAACCTCATTTTAATTGATTTTTATTATTATAACATCACGTCAGATCTCTCGCGGGGTAGGCAGGGACAATAAAAAAATAAAGCTTTATTTTTCGATATAACTTACTTTTAGTACTTTATAAGTTCATATTTCTGATGCAGCAATCCAGTTATATGCCTGTATTTATTTCCAATAAGAAAATATTTCATTAACGATTTCTCGAACTATTTCGAATTTTCGACTGAAAGTCTTCAAATAAAAGTTTTCAAGGCACTACATATTTGCGATGCACCTGCTATTACCTTTCAATACAAGTTTTCTAATATCCCGGCCTGATGTCCGCTTGCTGTTTATATAATATAGATACAATAATTTGAACAACGATCAAATGTATTTGTTTCCATAATACTCGCATAAAAAAGAAAGTAAATGTGAATTTAGCCCATTGTATTGTGAAAGTCAGCTCGAACTCAATTAATCTGTTTTTACCTAAAAAAAAATTACAGTTCCATCTTATCTCGTATCAGGAAGTGTTAGCTGAAAGCCCATTCTTCTAACTCTTATCAAATCATCCCCAATATCGCTGATATGATACAGGTACATAATTTGGTATATTACCATTGATTAGCAATCTCAAACCAGGATGGAATTAATCATCCCATTATTGTAAGTTATCAAGTTATAGAGATCGTAATATTCAGTAAAAAAAGGTGAAACATACATATGACGATTATTATAAAAGTGATCAATTAACAACCGCAAACTGTAGATGAATATTTAATACATAGCTGTATATAATTTGTGACTGATTGGTTTATACATGTTAATGTAGTCTTGTTGTTAGATTAATAGACGGAGAAACCTCGTTAAACACTCGTCAATGACACGGTTTGTCACTGCACAATATTTTGTCAGCCGCTGACAGCGTGTTTGACAGATCCCACGGCGAGTGATCCGCGCCGACAGCCCCCGAACGAGCTCCCACTAATGCGCCGCTCCGAAAACCATCAACTTTTATTACCCACACATCAAATTACTGCGCATAAATGTATTCCATTTCGATATTTATCGGCGTTTTGATAGCTCACAATATCATGTCTGTTATGTCTGTAAATAAAATAAAATCGTAATACACGAGTGGCATGTCAAAACGGTTCACACGATCATCGTAAACGTAACATCTCTATTATTGTTGGAGCACATCCAATACTGTAACTTACGGCCACCATCGACCTCCTTAATACGACTACTAGTGCATAAACACAAGGGCGTACCCCGACGACGGATTTAAGGCGATAATTTTAATTATCTTCATTGTAAGGGAATACAAACAGCAGGTTGCCGCAACGCGTTACTCAAGTCGACCCAATAACTTCAAATAGTATGATGTTAATGTAGGCAGTGGACGCGTGCGAGCGTTGCACGCGCGTGCCGCACTCCAACTTAAGTTTATAAATAGATTGCACATCGGCTCTCTATGTATTTAATGTAAGGAGCTTTTTCAGTGAGGCCGCCGGCCGCCCAGTCGACGCGAACGTTTCGGCGCGCCGCTCGCGCCCGCTCCCGCGCGCGACTCCCGCCAAAACGAGCACAACTTGTCAAAACGAAGCGCGAAACAGTTTTTTTTTAAATCATATTTTCTGAATCGCGGCCGTCGTTCCGGACGGTGCCGTTGATGAGGAGTCGGCTCGGGACCGCGGGCCCGTTGTGTCCGGCGACACGTGACCACGGTTACAGTGAGTGCAGCCCGATGTCGATATTGCCGATTTGGGAACGTGTTAAACGATTCGCCCGCTAATCACCGCGGCGCGTAACCGTGTTTCAAAAATAAAACGTTGCCGATTCGTAACCGGAGCACCTCGAAGGTTAATGACAAAATAAAAAGCGTGCATTAAATTATGTGTCCGAGCGGTCGTCGCAGCCAGGATTCCTTGTATTTAATCCGCATATTCCATGCTGTCACGTGAGTGTATTGTCAGTGGCGACAAATTTATAGCGCCTTTTATCTATAACGCAATCTTAGGGAGCCGGTAAGATTTATGCACCGCAACACCCACGGGTCACGCACATTGTTCTATTAATCTAGCTAATTATATTCAGCCCAGACTCATTTGGTACTACGCTAATCTATGTATATAATTTGTTTACGTTCCATAGAAAGTTATCGTTCGTCTAATCAAATTACCGCCATTGAGTACGATTTCATGAAATTTTCGGTTAAACAAGATGAAAACGAAGCTTTAAAATTTCAGCCGGTTTTCCTGAAAAATTGACATGAGCTATTTTGTCACTACTAGAAATGTATTGACTACTATAGTTGCCCTTCGGTAGCTATTGGTGGGATATTTAACTCCGCTATTGGAAGCTAATAAAGTTATTAAAATTCTCGGTTCTCATGACGATTTTATTCCTTAACTCATTTTGCCAATTTGTTAATTCAAAATAAGTATAATCCTTATTTTTGTTCTACGTAATTAATAGACGAAAATATTTAATTAATATTACTTCAAATGGTTTCGTTATATATAAAGTCACATTGAAATCATTTTATTATAATGGAAGTCAAATTTTATCCAGTCGTAATGTAAAACGAATTGCTCTCCCTAAGTTCTCCTGTAGATAAGGCTTATGCAGTAGGTTTGATGTAATAAGAATGAAAAATTATTTATAAATTACAGTTCTAGCTAGCTAATAGTATCATTTTTTGTAAGGTACCTATATCTTTTCAGAATAATTTAATATTAATTGGAGCTAAAGACATAAATTAAAAGTTTGATTGAATAAAACTTGTGATCCTAGTCATGTTAGAGTTGGAAATCGTACCAATGTTTATAATGCGTAAAACCAGTTATATGCATTATTAGCACAATATCTGTGTGAGACACTTAGAATCTACGTAATGTTTGCGCGGGATTTTTTTTATATATCGTGCACTATATCGTTGATTGGGTGGTTACTATCGTATCAATTCGTAAACGGCCTGCTCAATAAGAATGATTACAATTTGAGATATTCTCTCGCCCGTATCTTCATCTTTCAATTATGTACGTACCGATAAAATATAATTGCAATTATAATTTCATGCGAGACAGGTCGAGAATCCATCGTTGCGAAAGCCCCGATATTCGGTAGCTCATCGGGCGTTTGGACAGTGTTGACCCATATACGAAGCGGGCGGATTACAATGTACCACATTAAACACCCACTAATCATGCTCGCACGGTGAAAACAGGCGTCTTGTCACTCGGGCTCGGTGATACTTCTGCGCTTCGTGCGAATGTAGGTCCCTTTATTACTTCTAAGCTTTTTTTAAATTTTAGAATAACTTACGAGGTGCAAAATTTAATAGGTGAGAGTTGATGGTTCCGCATTTACAGCTTTTACGTTGATAAAAGTGTCTCAAAGTAAATATATAATATTATAAAATTAAATATATTATTATAAAAAAAACCAAGATTCATTAAAGTCTGAATTTCTGCATGGCCTCATACGTTCGCGCCTACACAGTTGTAAATGACAAGAAATATATTTATGAAATATAATAAGCTGCTCACATCAACACTATTTCGTTGCAAATCAATCAGCGAATTAAACTACTTTTTTATTTCCTAAGAATATTAATGGGAACTTTTTATTTAGACGACTTTATTACAGCCGAACACATCTTTAGAAGTTTTAACTTTATACCGGGTTAATGCATGTCAAGAAATACATTTTAATAAATTGTATTTCATAAGTTGGTTTATTACGTAATATGTGACTTTATCGTCACCATCAGCCTATTTCAATCCACGGCTGGCCATAGTCCTCCCCTGAGGAGACCCATAACCCCCAGGCTGGGCATGCAGATCGTGGATCTATCTTAACTTTGAAAATGAGAATATGACTGCTATGAAAATATGAAAATATAAATGCTCTCAAAATAATTTGAGCTCTGTACGGTGATGACATTACATTGATATTATCATTGACCCTTACAGCGTTCGCGCGCTTTTCTCTGTCACTTTTAATGGCGTCCGATTGATGGCCGGCGCTTGTTGATAGAAACAAAACGATGAGCAAACAGATACATTAGGTGACGTTTGTATTAACGCGTTGACAAATCTAAATAAAATACGACGAGGTGAAAACAAAGCACACGTTCAATTGTTATCATTTATGCTGTGTAATTATGTAGTTGTAAACTAATGTTGAAACTATGTATATTTTAATATTTCTTATTAAATGACTAGATACGAGTAGGTACCATTATTCAAACTAATTAGATAGGCACATAAAAGTATGTGTTACAGTGGACTTTCCCAGTTTTGCTCCTTGACAAGAGCATGTAAAAAATACGTGTTTTATGATACACATTTATAATCTATGCTAATTATCTAAAGCATTTGAAAATGAATTAGCCGTTATATTTAATTCTCGTGATACAGCTTTTCACAAGGTTTCGATTTCGACACAAGGTTTCAATTTCGACTTTTTGTTTATTTAATCTTTCTTACGCATCCGTTAGCGAGGTTTATTAGCATTAAATATTGCTTCAAGTTTATCATTAATTTCTTAATGTGTACACAAACCATGTTTTTTGTCTTGTTAATGGCTTTTGGCTTAATAATAATAAAACAAACCAGACGTGATTTTTAATCATATTGTACATATATATTGAGCCCTGACTCACATTGTTTATGATATCTTAAAATAATTGAAGTATCTAATTTAAAAAAATCGCAGTGGTAACTAAAAAAAACGCAAAATTGTTATCTATTAATATTCAGTGTATTATCTGTGAGTGTATTTCAAAAAATCAGTGTTGTTATATTTAAACTATATTCATAAATATATTTTTTAGTTATGTAATCTGTAGCAATCCATATGTCCCAACATAGTGCATGGACAATGTGCGGTCTGTGTGTACGTACTGAATCCTGTAAGTAAAGCAAAACTAAGTTTGCGACTTAAAATTTAATTCAATTCAAAAGAGAACAATTTTCCGGCACACTGCGTGCTCGTGGTCTATGTATTTCTAAATAAGTTCAACCGGGTTAGCCAACGGTTGGTCTGACTTTTGTGAATACTAAAATTTTTCATTTTGACTGATATATTTCATTTCTTCATGGATTACAGGCGTGAAGTTAGGTTTTTTTTATATTTCATTTCATACAAAACTCACTTCATTCCTTAATCTGATACATTATCTTTACATTCACTCATAAGCGTTAGCCAACGAGTGCTTTTACTACATTTAATTTAATATTGTTCTATTTCTTTGTATATTTTTATTTTACGGTAAAAGTCGTACATCAAAAGGTTCAACGAAGTTCTCAAGGAGGCTTCTTAGTGTGCAGTTATACATTTGAAAATCATATAATCCTCATAGTGTTCGATGCATGGCAATAAACTCACCACCTATGGAAAGAGGGGGTCTTAAACGTTACTGGTGAAACATGGCAGTGTACTACACTCCTCTGCCTACCTCTTTGGAGACCACAACCGAGATGTTACGTTTTTTTATAAAATAAACAATTCAAACTAACAATCTTATGTTAAATTTCGACCAACAATAAATTATTGGTAAGAAACTAGAGATAAATTTAACATTTTTATTCCAATCAACGTGTCGTATATAAATTTAACACTTTACCGTCAAATATTCATCATACTTTATTCGTTCGCTGATCATAGCAGCAGCCGCTTTGATAATAAACACGTCTTACGGACGAAAAATGCATTTTGCATAGCGTTGGAAATTTATGTCTTTGCTGAGGGAACGGCGGCCGCGGCTTGTAATATTTTTCTTTGCTTTTCAACGCGAGCTTAACAATAAGTGACTTATTTTACCAGTTATACCAAAATTACATTACATAAAAAAACGTGAAATCACGTCTGTAATCCCCGAAGAGGTAGGCAGAGGAGTGTAATACACTCCCACGTTTTAGCAGTTACGTTTAACTTTGGAATAGGCGTGTACCGGGCATGTACCTATAGAGACTGAGCTACTACTAGAAAATCTATGTTAAAAAAAATCCAAAAGGTGCTCGACCTGGGATTTGAACCTAGACCTCTCCAAGTGAAATGTGGGAGTGTACTACATTTCTCTGCTTACCTTTTCGGGGATTACAAACGTGATGTCACGTACGTTACGAATAAAACAGTTGTGTTACATGTTGTCATATTACCCTTCGTATTCTGAAACGATACCTACATACATATATACGACATAGGAGGGGCAAAAGAATTGACGATGATGACATAACATATTTTATATTACATGCTAGAGAAAATAATGTAAATAACATCTCAGTACATCCTTACACACGGCCATCTAAACTTAAAGTGAACATCAATAGAGCTTGTGTATCGGTTACCAGGCCGCTGATACTCTACGCAAATAAACATTAATAAATATACATCTACATAGATACTTTTTTATACCGAGCCGTAAAACGAATGTTTGAGCTGCACAAGCATTTGTTTTGGATGGTAATAGAACCCACGATCCCCGTCACGGTTTCGCTAACCGCTGAACCAGTGGGTCAGCTAAAAAAATACATTCAAAGTATTCGTATAGGTACATTTATGTGTTCGTTTGATTTATGTGAACACAATCGTTCGCTCGCGGCTATTTCTATGCGGCACCTCCGCGAGTACGCCGTCTGGTGGGTAACGCCGATCCAAACCGCTGTTATATCACCGTTTACTACCAATAACCCCAATGCTGGGCACGACACTGACTCCTGGTTCTTTGTCTTGTACTCTCAGATAGTGAAATGTGACGTCATGAAGAATAAAACTGATCTAAATCGTGTTATAATGTGCAGTCTCAGGCTGTCTCATTAATAGTTCTAAGATATTAAAATGAAACGGATAATCACAAGAAATGGGTGTTTGATTTATGAAATAATTTTAAACGTTTGAACAGTAGGTAATAAGAGAAGAATGGAAGGTCTGAAATCTTTGTATAACAATATAATGTAGACAATGATTCGTAGCTCCAATTAAGTAGGTATGTCTGATATGTGTTTGTGTGACATTTTATCAAATTCCACAAGAACCCACAACACTCGGTCAGCGCCTAGAGTTCCCCAATCTGTAGGCCAACGGGCCAGTTGATTACCTTATTTTGTAATTTGAAGACATTTCGCGGGCTGGATTCGTCGATATACCGTAGTAAAGTAACAACGTTTGAGTTGCGGGCGGCGCGGCGGCCGGAGGAACTAACTCCGGATGCGTTAATGATATTTACAAAGCAACCATTCAAATGATATTCAAAACTAAAACAAACACACGTAATTGCGGCATTTGAATGTTTTTATTTTCAAATCAATTAACTAGTTAATCGCGAAATGTATTCGTAAGTGCACAACATTGTTACCTCAGCTCATAGTATCTTTATTTTTTGTATTTACGAGTATCATCGTCGTTATATTTCACGCCAGGTCCTTTAAGGGTTAGGCAGAAAACACCGAGTGTCAAATAACTGTATTCTTACTTGAAATGGGTTCTTTACATAAATGTCTATATAATACATATAAGCATGAAATAGGTACATAGTATTACAGTTAATCCAATACGCGCGCAGCGCCTCCATATTTAGCTCTCTCGTTTTAGAACCAATTGAACTGCCATAGCCGCCCGCTTCCCGATCAATTGGACTCTGACGATGCTTGCGGGGGTTTATTTTAGAAAACTGCACTAATGTAGTCGTATAAGGATCTGAGTAACTGACAGAGATATACCACAAACAATTGATGGAGTTAATTCACTTTGGAATAATTTAAAAAAAATAGATGTCATAAATAAATCCGGCATGGGGATTATGGGACAATGTGGGCATTTTAGACTAACGTCCCCTAAAACATGGTCAAGGGTTTTTATGTGGCATGTCTATAGGGTAAAACCGGGATAGATGACCCATTTTTTGAAATAGCCACCTAATTAGATTAAATATACTTTTTATATGAATAATTTTTATTTATTTAGCTAGCTCAATCCTTTGTGATGAATTGCCTTAATTTTTTTTTTACAAATCAAATACAGATTTCGTATAAAATAGCTTTTCGTGAACCATTAATTTTGAGGATAGATGCCTACCTATATGGATAGTTGCCCCACTACGAAAATACTGAGGAGGATAGATGCCTGCAGAGCAGGATAGGTGCCCCTTGTACCGAGCAAACGAAAAAACCAAACCAATTGTTATGTAGTTCTAATTTTAAAACAGCAATTGTTTCCAATAAACATGAGTCATAATAATGAAAAGTATATTGTGTTTTTTTAAATCTTTTAATTGCTATTATTGAAAAATAATTCTAATATCACACAAATAGGTAATCATAATGGGTAATAATATTATCATTGGGCTTCAGAGGTATAAAATGTTCTGTTAACCATTTATAGAAAAGCTCAGCGTTTATATAAGCTGATTTTTTATTCATGAAGACTTTTGAGCCCATTCGATCCTCAAATCCAGGTTTTTTATTAACACGTTTTATTATTAGAGCTAGTGGAAGGAAATTACCAATTGCATTGCAACGGCCAACGATCGTCATGGTTTCACCTTTCTCGGCAGATGTGACTGAATTGATAACTTTTGCACTTTTTTTGCTATGACTTTTCCGGGTTTATTATTTAATTGAATTCCGGATTCATC